>NW_019168048.1:14538741-14695202 GCF_002303985.1 Durio zibethinus
TGTCCCCATTTTAGACACTTTAATGGCTACTGGCAGCAAACCTGTAAAATCTCAAATGCTGTTTAAGGGGGTGTGAGTTCTCGAGGTTTGATGAGGGATAGGGAGCCAATATAAGGGCCAAGTACCAGCACCCATTGCACTTCATGTGCGCACACCCCCTGGGCCCCCCCGATCGCCGGAACCCCAATGCTGCCGGTCAGGTTCTCCGGTGATGCTCTGACAATGGTGCCCCGACGAAGAAAAATGTGGCACCAGCACATGCCCGAGCCCAGTATGTGCTACCGCAATCCTCGGTCTGATCTGATCTTAGACTGGGAATGAACTCGTATGCTTAGACTGGGAATGAACTCCGTTTTCCTAAGTCAACCCATGAAACGAGCGTGCGGCGCTCAATCGGCCAGAGGGGCGGGATGCGCAACTCGGGGATCGGTCGGTCCCCCTCTACGTGCTGTAGATCCTACTACCGCAACCCTCGGTCTGGTCTGATCTTAGCTTGGGAAGGAACTCCGTATGCCTAAGCCAACCGAACGAAACGAGCAGAGGGCGAGCGGGCGGCGGACGCTACAATCGGCCAAGAGACGGGAGCGTAAGCCGTTGGATCGATAGGGTGGTAGGTGGTTTAAAGCACATCTTCATATTTCTGCATTCCAATGCCATTTTTTATGGCTTGTAAATTCATAAACGATGGACCCTTAAGCCATCACGTGAAGTTTCATGGCAAAGGCGACTCGTTTTCTATTTTTCACGATTTTCAAAACTTTTTACGGTTCGAGATTTTTTAAAATTTTTTCGAAAAGGATTTTGTCCAAACTTGTAGACGTGGATCCTTGCATTTTTTTTGGCATGCAAAAAGATTCGGCTTAAAACATCAAAGTGTACAAGATTTTGTGACGCATTGAAAAAAGTGTCCCATTCAAACACTTTAATGCTACTGCAGCAAACCTATAAATCTCAATGCCTTTAAGGGGTTGTTGTTTTCTCAAGGTTTGATGAGGGATAGGGGGTCAATATAAAGGCCTTGTACCAGCACCCATCGTACATCATGTGCGCACACCCCCCCCGGCCAGCCCGATCACCGGAACCCCAATACCATCGGTCAGGTTCTCCGACGATGCTCCGACGATGGTGCCCCGACGAAGAAAAATGTGGCACCAGCACATGCCCAAGCCCAGCAAATGCTGCCTTAACCTTCGGTTTGGTCTGATCTTAAACTGGGAATGAACTCCGGAAGCTTAGATTGGGAATGAACTCTGTATCCTAAGTTAACCCACGAAACGAGCGTGCGGCGCTCAGCCGGCCAAGGGGTGGGATGATCAAGCCGAGGATCGGCCGGGTCCTCCTCTGCATGCTGTCAATCTTGCTACCGGAACCCTCGGTCCGGTCTGATCTTAGATTGGGAATGAACTCCCTATGCCTAAGCCAACTGAAGAAACGAGCAGGCAGGCGGTTGGGCGGGCGTGCACTACGCCGGCCAGAGAGACGGGATGTGCAAGACGTGGATCGATAGGGTGGTACATGGGTTTAGGCACATCTTCATATTTCTGTGTGCCAAAGCCATTTTAATGGCTTGTAAATTCATACAATGGTCCCTTAAGGCTTCACGTGAAGTTGCATGGCAAGACGACTCGTTTTCTATTTTTCACAATTTTTTAACCTTTTTACGGTTCGGGATTTTTTAAAATTTTTTCGAAAGGAGTTTCAACCCCAAACTTCGTAGACGTAATCCTTGTATTTTTTTTGGAATGCACAAAAAAATTCAGCTAAAAACTCGAAGTGTACAAGATTTTGTGACCATTTGAAAAAAGTGTCCCCATTTCAGACACATTAATGGGTACTGGCAGCAAACCTGTAAAATCTGAAATGCTCTTTAAGGGGGTGTGAGTTCTCGAGGTTTGATGAGGGATAGGGAGCTAATATAAGGGCCAAGTGCCAGCACCCATCACACATCATGTGCGCACACCCCCCCCGACGATGCCCGAGCCCAGCATGTGCTACCGTAACCCTCGGTCCGGTCCGATCTTAGACTGGGAATGAACTCCGTATGCTTAGACAGGAAATGAACTCTATATGTCTAAGTCAACCCACGAAACGAGCGTGCGGGTGCTCAGTCGGCCAGAGGGGCAAGATGCACAAGCCGGGGATCGGTTGGGTCCCTCTCTGTGTCCTGCCGATCCTGTTGTCGCAACCTTCGGTCCGATCTGATTTTAGACTGAGAATGAACTCTGTATGCCTAAGCCATCCAGTGAAACGAGCGAGCGGGCGGGCGGGCAAGTACTACGTCGGCCAGAGAGACGGGATGCGAAAGCCATGGATCGATTGGGTGGTAGGTGGGTTTAGGCACATCTTCATATTTCTGCATGCCAATGCCATTTTTATGGCTTGTAAATTCATACAATGGTCCTTTAAGCCTTCACGTGAAGTTTCATGGCAAGACGACTCGTTTTCTATTTTTCATGATTTTTGAAATTTTTGCGGTTCGAGATCTTTTAAAATTTTTTCGAAAGTAGTTTTGGCCCCAAACTTGGTATACGTGATCCTTGTATTTTTGTTGGCATGCACAAAAAATTCAACTAAAAACTCGAAGTGTACAAGATTTTGTGACCATTTGAAAGAAGTGTCCCCATTTCAGACACTTTAATGGCTACTGGCAGCAAACCTGTAAAATCTCAAATGCTCTTTAAGGGGGTGTGAGTTCTCAAGGTTTGATGAGGGATAGGGGGCCAATATAAGGTCCAAGTACCCGCACCCATCGCACATCATGTGCGCACACTCCCCGACCCCAGCGATCACCGAAACCCCAATGCCGCCGGTCAGGTTCTCCGATGATGCTCCGACGATGGTGCCCTGGCAAAGAAAAATACGACACCAGCACATGCCCGAGCCCAGCATGTGCTGCCACAACGCTCGAATGAACTCCGTATGCTTAGACTGAGAATGAACTCCGTATGCTTAAGTCAACCCATGAAATGAGCGTGCGGTCGCTCAGCTGGCCAAAGGGGTGGGATGTGAAAGCCAGGGATCGGTCGGGTCCCCCTCTGCGTGCAATCGATCTTGTTGCTACAACCCTCAGTTCGGTCCGATCTTAGACTGGGAATGAACTCTACATGCCTAAGCCAACTAACAAAACAAGCGGGCGGGCGGGCACTACGCCGGCCAGAGAGACGGGATGCGTAAGCCGTGGATCGATAGGGTGGTAGGTTGGTTTAGGCACATCTTCATTTTTCTTTGTGCCAATGCCATTTTTATGGCTTGTAAATTCATACAATGGTCCTTAAAGCCTTCACGTGAAGTTGCATGGCAAGACGACTCGTTTTCTATTTTTCATAATTTTTGAACCTTTTTTCGGTTCAGGATTTTTTAAAATTTTTTTGGAAGGCGTTTCGACCCCAAACATGGTAGACGTGATCCTTGTATTTTTTTTGGCATGCACAAAAAAATTCAGCTAAAAACTCGAAGTGTACAAGATTTTGTGACCATTTGAAAAAAGTGTCCCCATTTCAAACACTTTAATGGCTACTGGCAGCAAACCTGTAAAATCTGAAATGCTCTTTAAGGGGGTGTGAGTTCTCGACGTTTAATGAGGGATAGGGGGCCAATATAAGGGCCAAGTACCAGCACCCATCGCACATCATGTGCGCACACCCCCAGCCCCCCCGATCGCCGGAACCCCACTGTCGCCAATCAGGTTCTCCGGTGATGCTTCGGCGACGGTGGCCCGATGAAGAAAAATGTGGCACCAGCACATGCCCGAGCCCAGCATGTGCTGTCGCAACCCTCTGTTCGGTCCGATCTTAGACTGGGAATGAACTCCGTATGCTTAGATCGAGAATGAACTCCGTATACCTAAGTCAACCCACGAAACGAGCGTGCGGGTGCTCAGCCGGCCAGAGGGGCGAGATGCGTAAGCCGGGGATCGATCGGGTCCCCCTCTGTGTGCTGCCTATCCTACTGCCACAAACCTCGGTCCAGGTCTGATCTTAGACTGGCAATGAACTCCGTATGCCTAAGCGAACCGACGGAACGAGCGGACGGGCGGGCGGGCGGGCACTATGTCGGCCAGAGAGACGGGATGCGTAAGCCGTAGATCGATAGGGTGGTAGGTGGGTTTAGGCACATCTTCATATTTCTGTCTGCCAATGCCATTTTTATGGCTTGTAAACTCATACAATGGTCCCTTAAGCCTTCACGTGAAGTTTCATGGCAAGACGACTCGTTTTCTATTTTTCATGATTTTTGAAACTTTTTGGGGTTCGTGATTTTTTACAATTTTTTCAGAAGGAGTTTTGGCCCCAAACTTGGTAGACATGATCCTTGTATTTTTGTTGGTATGCAGAAAACAATTCAGCTAAAAACTCAAAGTGTACAATGTTTTGTGACCATTTGAAAAAAGTGTCCCCATTTCAGACACTTTAATGGCTACTGGCAACAAACCTGTAAAATCTCAAATGCTCTTTAAGGGGGTGTGAGTTCTCGAGGTTTGATGAAGGATAGGGGGCCAACATAAGGGCCAAGTACCAGCACTACGTCGGCCAGAGAGACAAGATGCCAAAGCCATGGATCGATAGGGTGGTAGGTGGGTTTAGGCACATCTTCATATTTCTGTCTGCCAATGCCATTTTTATGCCTTATAAATTCATACAATGGTCCCTTAAGCCTTCACGTGAAGTTTCATGGCAAGATGACTCTTTTTTTATTTTTCATGATTTTTGAAACTTTTTGCGGTTCAAGATTTTTTAAAATTTTTTCGGAAGGAGTTTTGGCCCCAAACTTGGTAGACATGATCCTTGTATTTTGTTGGCATGCACAAAAAAATTCAGCTAAAAACTCAAAGTGTACAAGATTTTGTGACCATTTGAAAAAAGTGTCCCCATTTTAGACACTTTAAAGGCTACTGGCAGCAAACCTGTAAAATCTCAAATGCTCTTTAAGGGGGTGTGAGTTGTCGAGGTTTGATGAGGGATAGGGGGCCAATATAAGGGCCAAGTACCAGCACCCATCGCACATCATGTGCGCACACCCCCCGGCCCCCCTGATCGCCAGAACCCCAATGCCGCCGGTCAGGTTCTCTAGGGATGCTCTAGCGATGGTGCCCCAGCGAAGAAAAATGCGGCACCAGCACATGCCCGAGCCTAACATGTGCTGCCTCAACCATCGGTCTGGTCCGATCTTAGACTGGGAATGAACTCCGTATGCTTAGATTGGGAAAGAACTTCGTATGCCTAAGTCAACCCATGAAGCGAGCGTGTGGGCACTCAGTCGGCCAATGGGACGGCATGCGCAAGCTGGGGATCGGTTGGGTCCCCCTCTACGTGCTGCCAATCTTGCTGCTGCAACCCTCAGTCCGGTCTGATCTTAGATTGGGAATGAACTCTGTATGCCTAAGCCAACCGACGAAACGAGCGGACGGGTGGGCACTATACCGGCCAGAGAGACGGATGCGCAAGTCGTGGATCGATAGGGTGGTAGGTGGGTTTCGGCACATCTGCATATTTCTACATGCCAATGCCATTTTTATGTGTTGTAAATTCATACAATGGTCCCTTAAGCCTTCACATGAAGTTTCATAGCAAGATGACTTGTTTTCCATTTTTCATGATTTTTGAAACTTTTTGTGGTTCGGGATTTTTTAAAATTTTTTCAGAAGGCATTTTGGCCCCAAACTTGGTAGAGGTGATCCTTGTATTTTTTTTGGTATGAACAAAAACATTCAGCTAAAAACTTGAAGTGTACAAGATTTTGTGACCATTTGAAAAAAGTGTCCCCATTTCAGACGCTTTAATGGCTACTGATAGCAAACCTATAAAATCTCAAATGCTCTTTAAGGGGGTGTGAGTTCTCAAGGTTTGATGAGGGATAGGGGGCCAATATAAGGGCCAAGTACCAGCGCCCATCGCACATCATGTGCGCACACCCCTCCGATCGCCGGAACCCCAATGCCACTGGTTAGGTTCTCCGACGATGCTCCGGCGATGGTGCCCCGGCAAAGAAAAATACGGCACCAGCACATGCCCGAGCCTAGCATGTGCTACCGCAACCCTCGGTCTGGTCTGATCTTAGACTGGGAATGAACTCCGTATGCCTAAGTCAACCCACGAAACGAGCGTGCGGACGCTCAGTCGGCCAGAGGGGCGGGATGTGCAAGTCGGGGATCGGTCGGGTCCCCATCTGCATGCTACCGATCCTGCTACCGCAACCCTCAATCGGGTTTGTTCTTAGACCAGGAATGAACTCTATATGCCTAAGCCAACCGACAAAATGAGCGGGCGGACGGGCGGGTGGGCAGGCACTACGCCGGCCAGAGAGACGGGATGCGTAAGCCATGGATCGATAGGGTGGTAGGTGGGTTTAGGCACATCTTCATATTTCTGCATGCCAATGCCATTTTTATGGCTTGTAAATTCATACAATGGTCCCTTAAGCCTTCACATGAAGTTTCATGGCCAGATGACTCGTTTTTTATTTCTCACGATTTTTGAAACTTTTTACGGTTCAGGATTTTTTAAAATTTTTTCGGATGGATTTTTTGCCCCAAACTTGGTAGACGTGATGCTTGTATTTTTTTTGGCATGCATAAAAAAATTCAGCTAAAAACTCGAAGTGTACAAGATTTTGTGACCATTTGAAAAAAGTGTCCCCATTTCAGACACTTTAATGGCTACTGGCAGCAAACCTGTAAAATCTCAAATGCTCTTTAAGGGGGTGTCAGTTCTCGAAGTTTGATGAGGGATAGGGGACCAATATAAGGGCCAAGTACCAGCTCCCATCGCACATCATGAGTGCACACCCCCCGGCCCCCCGATCGTCGGAACCTCAATACCGCCAGTTAGGTTGTCCGGCGATGCTCCGGCGATGGTGCCCCGGTGAAGAAAAATGCGGCACCAGCACATGCCTGAGCCCAGCATGTGCTACCGTAACCCTCGGTCCAGTCCTATCTTAGACTAGGAATCAACTCCGTATCTTAGATTGGGAATGAACTCTGTATGCCTAAGTCAACCCACAGTACGAGCGCGCGAGCGCTCAGTCGGCCAGAGAGGCGGGATGCACAAACCGAGGATCGGTCGGGTCCCCCTCTACGTACTGCCGATCCTGCTACCACTACCCTCGGTCCGTTCTGATCTTAGATTGGGAACGAACTCCGTATGCCTAAGCCAACCGACGAAACGAGCGAGCGGGCGGGCGGGCGGGCATTATGCCGGCCAGAGAGACAAGATGCGAAAGCCGTGGATCGATAGGGTGGTAGGTGGGTTTAGGCACATCTTCATATTTCTGTCTGCCAATGCCATTTTTATGCCTTGTAAATTCATACAATGGTCCCTTAAGCCTTCACGTGAAGTTTCATGGCAAGATGACTCTTTTTTTATTTTTCATGATTTTTGAAACTTTTTGCGGTTCAGGATTTTTTAAAATTTTTTCAGAAGGAGTTTTGGCCCCAAACTTGGTAGACGTGATCCTTGTATTTTGTTGGCATGCACAAAAAAATTCAGCTAAAAACTCGAAGTGTACAAGATTTTGTGACCATTTGAAAAAAGTGTCCCCATTTTAGACACTTTAAAGGCTACTGGCAGCAAACCTGTAAAATCTCAAATGCTCTTTAAGGGGGTGTGAGTTGTCGAGGTTTGATGAGGGATAGGGGGCCAATATAAGGGCCAAGTACCAGCACCCATCGCACATCATGTGCACACACCCCCCGGCCCCACCAATCATCGGAACCCCAATGTCGTCGGTCAGGTTCTCCGGTGATGCCCCGGGGATGGTGCCCTAATGAAGAAAAATGCGGCACAAGCACATGCTCGAGCCCAGCATGTGCTGCTGTAACCCTTGGTCCGGTCCGATCTTAGACTGGGAATTAACTCCGTATGCCTAAGTCAACCCACGAAATGAGCGTGCGAGCGCTCAGCAGGCCAGAGGGGCAGGATGCGCAAGCCGGGGATCGACCGTGTCCCCCTCTGCGTGCTGGTGATTCTGCTGTCACATCCCTCGGTCTGGTACAACCTTAGACTGGGAACAAACTCTGTATGCCTAAGCCAACCGACGAAACAAACGAGTGGGCGAGCGGGCGAACGGGTGGGCACTACATCGGCCAAAGGGACAGGATCGATAGGTGGTAGGTGGTTTAGGCACATCTTCATATTTCTACGTGCCAATGCCATTTTTATGAATTGTAAATTCATACAATGGTCCCTTAAGCCTTCACGTGAAGTTTCATGGCAAGACGACTCGTTTTCTATTTTTCACGATTTTTGAAACTTTTTACGGTTTAGGATGAACTCCTTATGCCTAAGTCAACCCACAAAACGAACGTGCGGTCCCCGTCTACGTGCTATCGATCCTGCTGTCGCAACTCTCGATCCGGTCTGATCTTAGACTGGGAATGAACTCCGTGTGCCTAAGCCAACTGACGAAATGAACGGGCGGACGGGCGGGCTGACACTATGTCGACCAGAGAGACCGGAAGCGTAAGCCATGGATCAATAGCGTGGTAGGTGGGTTTTGGCACATCTTCATATTTCTACGTGCCAATGCCATTTTTATGGCTTGGAAATTCTTACAATGGTCCCTTAAGCCTTCATGTGAAGTTTGTGTACAAAATTTTGTGACCATTTGAAAAAAGTGTCCCCATTTCAGACACTTTAATGGCTATTGGCAGCAAACCTGTAAAATCTCAAATGCTCATTAAGGGGGTGTGAGTTCTCGAGGTTTGATGAGGGATAGGGGGCCAATATAAGGGCCAAGTACCAGCACCCATCGCACATCATGTGCACACACCCCCCGGCCCCCCCGATCGCCGGAACCCCAAAGCCGCCGATCAGGTTCTCCGATGTTGCTCCGATGATGGTGCCCCGGCGAAGAAAAATATGGCACCAGCACATGCCCGAGCCCAGCATGTGCTGTCGCAACCCTCGGTCCAATCCGATCTTAGACTGGGAATGAACTCCGTATGCTTAGACTGGGAATGAACTTTGTATGCCTAAGTCAACCCACGAAACGAGCGTGCGGGAGCTCAGTCGGCCAGAGGGGTAGGATGCGTAAGCCGGGGATTGGTCGGGTCCCCTTCAATGTGTTGTCGATCCAGCTACCGTAACCCTCGGTCCAGTTTGATCTTAGACTGGGAATGAACTCTGTATGCCTAAGCCAACCGACGAAAGGAGCGGGCGGGTGGGCGGGCACTACGCTGGCCAGAGAGACGGGATACGCAAGCCGTGGATCGATAGGGTGGTAGGTGGGTTTAGGCACATCTTCATATTTCTACATGCCAATACCATTTTTATCGCTTGTAAATTCATACAATGGTCCCTTAAGCCTTCACGTGAAGTTTCATGGCAAGACGACTCGTTTTCTATTTTTCACAATTTTCAAAACTTTTTACGGTTCGAGATTTTTTTAAATTTTTTCGGAAGTAGTTTTTGCCCCATGAATTTTTGTTGGCATGCACAAAAAAAGTCAGCTGAAAACTCGAAATGTACAAGATTTTGTGACCATTTGAAAAAAGCGTCCCCATTTGAAAAAAGCGTCCCTATTTCAGACACTTTAATAGTTACTGGCAGCAAACCTATAAAATCTCAAATGCTCTTTAAAGGGGTGTGAGTTCTCGAGGTTTGATGAGGGATAGAGGGCCAATATAAGGGACAAGTACCAGCACCCATCGCACACCCCCCGGCCCCTCGATCGCAGGAACCCCAATGTTGCTGGTCAGGTTCTTCGGCGACGCTCCGGCGATGGTGGCCCGACGAAGAAAAGTACGACACCAGCACATGCCCGAGCCCAGCATTTGTTGCCGTAACCCTCGGTCCAATCTAATCTTAGACTGGTAATGAACTCCGTATGCTTAGACAGGGAATGAACTCTGTATGCCTAAGTCAACCCACGAAACGAGTGAGCGGGCGCTCAGCCGTCCAGATGGGCGGGATGCGCAAGCCGAGGATCGACCGAGTCCCCCTCTACGTGTTGCCGATCCTGCTACCACAACCGTCAATCTGGTCTGATCTTAGAATGGGAATGAACTCCGTTTACCTAAGCCAACTGATGAAATGAGCAGGCGGGCGAGCAGGCAGGCACTACGTCGGCCAGAGAGACGGGACGCGTAAGCCATGGGTCGATAGGGTGGTAGGCGGGTTTAGGCACATCTTCATATTTCTACGTGCCAATGCCATTTTTATGGCTTGTAAATTCATACAATGGTCCTTTAAGCCGTCACGTGAAGTTTCATGGCAAGATGACTCGTTTTCTATTTTTCATGATTTTCAAAAGTTTCTACTGTTCGGGATTTTTTAAAATTTTTTCGAAAGGAGTTTTGGCCCCAAACCTGGTAGACGTGATCCTTCTATTTTTGTTGGCATTCACAAACAAATTCAGCTAAAAACTTTAAGTGTACAAGATTTTGTGACCATTTGAAAAAAGTGACCCCATTTCAAACACTTTAATGGCTACTGGCAGCAAACCTGTAAAATCTCAAATGCTCTTTAAGGGGGTGTGAGTTCTCAAGGTTTGACGAGGGATAGGGGGCCAATATAAGGGCCAAGTATGAGCACCCATCACCTCTCGATCATCGAAACCCAATGCCGCCGGTCAGGTTTTCCGACGATGCTCCGACGATGGTGCATCGACGAAGAAAAATGCGGCCCCAGCACATGCCCGAGCCCAGCATGTGCTGTTGTAACCCTCGGTCTGGTCCGATCTTAGACTGGGAATGAACTCCGTATGCTTAGACTGAGAATGAACTCCGTATGCCTAAGTCAACCCACGGAACGAGCGTGCGGGCACTCAACCGGCCAGAGGCGCGGGATGCGCAACTCAGGGATCGGTCGAGTTCCCTCTGCATGCTTCCGATCCTGCTACCTCAACCCTCGGTCTGGTCTGATCCTAGACTAGGAATGAATTCCGTATGCCTAAGCCAACCGACGAAACGAGTGGGCGGGCGGGCGGGCACTACGCCGGCCAGAGAGACGGGATGCGCAAGCTGTGGATCGATAGGTTGGTAGGTGGGTTTAGGCACATCTTCATATTTCTGCATGCCAATGCCATTTTTATAGCCTGTAAATTCATACAAGGGTCCCTTAAGCCTTAACGTGAAGTTTCATGGCGAGACGACTCGTTTTCTATTTTTCATGATTTTTGAAACTTTTTGCGGTTCGAGATTTTTTAAAATTTTTTTGGAAGGATTTTTGGCCCCAAACTTGGTAGACATGATCCTTGTATTTTTTTTTGCATGGACAAAAAAATTTTGCTAAAAACTCGAAGTGTACAAGATTTTGTGGCCATTTAAAAAAAGTGTCCCCATTTCAGACAGTTTAACGGCTACTGGCAACAAACCTGTAAAATCTCAAATGCTCTTTAAGGGGGTGTGAGTTCTTGAGGTTTGATGAGGGATAGGGGGCCAATATAAGTGCCAAGTACCAGCACCCATCACACATCATGTGCGCACACCCCCCTGGCCCCTCCGATCGTCGGAACCCCAATGCCGCCGGTCAGGTTATCCGACGATGCTCCGGCGATGGTGCCCCGACGAAGAAAAATATGGCACCAGCACATGCCCGAGCCCAGCATGTGCTGCCGTAACCCTCAGTTCAGTTCGATCTTAGACTGGGAATGAACTCCGTATGCTTAGACTGGGAATGAACTCCGTAAGCCTAAGTCAACCCACGAGACGAGCATGCGGGCGCTCGACCGGCCAGAGGGGCGGGATGCCCAAGCTGGGGATCTGTCGGGTTTGCCTCTGCGTGCTGCCAATCCTGCTACCACAACCCTCGGCCCAATTTGGTCTGATCTTAGACTAGGAATGAACTCCGTATGCTTAAGCCAACCGACGAAACGAGCGGGCGGACAGGGCACTACGTCGGCCAAAGAGACGGGATGTGCAAGCCGTGGATCGATAGGGTGGTAGGTGGGTTTAGGCACATCTTCATATTTTTATGTGCCAATGACGTTTTTATGGCTTGTAAATTCAGACAATGGTCCCTTAAGCCTTCACGTGAAGTTTCATGGCAAGACGACTCGTTTTCTATTTTTCATGATTTTCAAAACTTTTTATGGTTCAGGATTTTTTAAAATTTTTTCAGAAGGAGATTTGGCCCTAAACTTGGTAGACGTGATCCTTGTATTTTTGTTGGCATGCATAAAAAAATTCAGCTAAAAATTCGAAGTGTACAAGATATTGTGACCATTTGAAAAAATTGTCCCCATTTTAGACACTTTAATGGCTACTGGCAGCAAACCTATAAAATCTCAAATGCTCTTTAAGGGGGTGTGAGTTCTCGAGGTTTGATGAGGGATAGGGGGCCAATATAAGGGCCAAGTACCAGCACCCATCGCCCATCATGTGTGCACACCCCCTGGCCCAGCCGATCGTAAAAACGCCAATGCCGTCGGTTAGGTTCTTCGGCGATGCTCCGGCGATGGTGCCCCAACGAAGAAAAATGCAGCACCAGCACATGCCCGAGCCTAGCATGTGCTGCCACAACCCTCGGTCCGGTCCGATCTTAGACTGGGAATGAACTCCGTATGCTTAGACTGCGAATGAACTCCGTATGCCTAAGTTAACCAACAAAACGAGCGTGCGGGCGCTCAGCCGGCCAGAGGGGTGGGATGCGCAAGCCGGGGATCAGCCGGGTCCCCCTCTGCATGCTGTCGATCTTGCTGCCGTAACCCTCGGTCCGGTCTGATCTTAGATTGGGAATGAACTCTGTATGCCTAAGCCAACCTACGAAACGAGCAGACGAGCGGACGGGGACTACGTTGGCTAGAGAGACGGGATTTGCAAGCCATGGATCGATAGGGTGGTAGGTGAGTTTAGGCACATCTTCATATTTCTGCATGCCAATGCCATTTTTATGGCTTGTAAATTCATACAATGGTCCCTTAGGCCTTCATGTGAAGTTTCATGGCAAGACGACTCGTTTTCTATTTTTCATGATTTTGAAAACTTTTTGGGGTTCGGGATTTTTTAAACTTTTTTCGAAAGGAGTTTTGGCCCCAAACTTGGTAGACGTGATCCTTGTATTTTTGTTGGGATGCACAAAAAAATTCAGCTAAAAACTCGAAGTGTACAAGATTTTGTGACTAGCTGAAAAAATTGTCCCCATTTCAGACACTTTAATGGCTACTGGCAGCAAACCTGTAAAATCTAAAATGCTCTTTAAGGGGGTATGAGTTCTCAACGTTTGATGAGGGATAGGGGACCAATATAAGGGCCAAGTATGGGCACCCTTCGCACATCATGGGCGCACACCCCCGAGCCCCCCGATCGTCGGAACCCCAATGCCGTCGGTTAGGTTCTCTGGCGATGCTCCGTCGATGGCGCCCCGACAAAGAAAAATGTGACACTAGCACATGCCCAGCCCAGCATGTGCTGCCACAAACCTCGGTCCGATCTGATCTTAGACTTGGAATGAACTCCATATGCTTAAACTGGGAATGAACTCCGCATGCCTAAGTCAACCAACGAAACGAGCGTGCGGGCGCTCAGTCGACCAGAGGGGCAGGATGCGCAAGCCGGGGATCGGTCGAGTCCCCCTCTACGTGCGTCTGATACTATTGCTGCAACCCTTGATCTGGTCTGATCTTAGACTGGGAATGAATTTCGTATGCCTAAGCCAACTGATTAAACGAGCGGGCGGGCGGGTGGGCGGGCACTAGGCCGACCAGAGAGGCAGGATTCGCTAGCCGTGGATCGATAGGGTGGTAGGTGGGTTTAGGCACATCTTCATATTTCTGCATGCCGATGCCATTTTTGTGGCTTGTAAATTCATACAATGGTCCTTTAATCCTTCACGCGAAGTTTCAGGGTAAGACGACTCATTTTCTATTTTTTACGATTTTTGAAACTTTTTACGGTTCGGGATTTTCTAAAATTTTTTTGGAAGGAATTTTGGCCCCAAACTTTGTAGACATGATCCTTGTATTTTTGTTGGCATGCGTAAAAAAATTCAGCTAAAAACTCGAAGTGTACAAGATTTTGGGACCATTTGAAAAAAGTGTCCCCATTTCAGACACTTTAAAGGCTACTGATAGCAAACCTGCAAAATCTCAAATGCTCTTTAAGGGGGTGTGAGTTCTCAAGGTTTGATGAGCGATAGGGGGCCATATAAGGGCCAAGTACCAGCACGCATCGCACATCATGTGTTGCACACCCCCGACCCTCCTGATCACCGGAACCCAATGCCGTCGGTCAGGTTCTCCGGCAATGCTCCGGCGATGGTGCCCGGTGAAGAATATGTGGCACCAGCACATGCCCGAGCCCAACATGTGCTGTCGCAACCCTCGTCGCGGTCCAATCATAGACTAGGAAATGAACTCCGTATGCTTTAGACTGGGAATGAACTCTATATGCCTAAGTCAACCCATGAAACAAGCGTACGGGCGCTCAGTCGGCCAGAGGGGTGAGATGCGTAAGCCAGGGATCAGCCGGGTCCCCCTCTGCGTGCTGCCGATCCTGCTGCCACAACCCTCAGTCTGGTCTGATCGTAGATTGGGAATGAACTCCGTATGCCTAAGCCAACCGACGAAACGAGTGGGCGGGCGGGCGGGCACTACACCGGCCAGAGAGATGGGATGCACAAGCCGTGGATCAATAGGGTGTAGGTGGGTTTTGGCACATCTTCATATTTCTGCATGCCAATGCCATTTTTATGGCTTGTAAATTAATACAATGGTCCCTTAAGCCTTCACGTGAAGTTTCATGGCAAGACGACTCGTTGTCTATTTTTCATGATTTTTGAAACTTTTTACGGTTCGGGATTTTTTAAAATTTTTTCGAATGAGTTCTGGCCCCAAACTTCTTAGACGTGATCCTTGTATTTTTTTTTTCGCATGCACAAAAAAATTCAGCTAAAAACTCGAAGTGTACAAGATTTTCTGACCATTTGAAAAAAATGTCCCCATTTCAGACACTTTAATGGCTACTGGCAGTAAACCTGTAAAATATCAAATGCTCTTTAAAGGGGTGTGAGTTCTTGAGGTTTGATGAGGGATAGGGGGCTAATATAAGGGCCAAGTACCATCACCCATCGCACATCATGTGCACACACCCCCCCGGCCCCCCCGATCACCGGAACCCCAATGCTGCCCGTCAGGTTCTCCGACGATGGTGCCCCGACGAAGAAAAATGAGGCACTAGCACATGCCCGAGCCCAGCATGTGCTGCCGCAACCGTCGATTCGGTTTGATCTTAGACTGGGAATGAACTCCGTATGCGTAAGCCAACCGACGAAATCAGCAGGTGGGCGGGAACTACGCCGGCCAGAGAGACGGGATGCACAAGCCGTGGATCGATAGGGTGGTAGGTGGGTTTAGGCACATCTTAATATTTCTACATGCCAATGCTATTCTTATGGCCTGTAAATTCATACAATGGTCCCTTAAGCCTTCACGTGAAGTTTCGTGGCAAGACGACTCATTTTCTATTTTTCACAATTTTCAAAACTTTTTGCGGTTCGAGATTTTTTGAAATTTTTTTGAAAGGAGTTTTGGCACCAAACATGGTAGACATGATCCTTTTATTTTTGTCAGCTAAAAACTTGAAGTCTACAAGATTTTGTGACCATTTGAAGAAAGTGTCCCCATTTCAAACACTTTAATGGCTACTGGCAGCAAACTTGTAAAATCTCAAATGTTTTTTAAGGGGGTGTGAGTTCTCGAGGTTTATGAGGGATAAGGGGCCAATATAAGGGCCAAGTACCAGCACCCATCGCCCATCATGTGTGCACACCCCCTTGGCCCAGCCGATCGTAAAAACGCCAATGCCGTCGGTTAGGTTCTTCGGCGATGCTCCGACGATGGTGCCCCAACGAAGAAAAATGCAGCACCAGCACATGCCCGAGTCTAGCATGTGCTGCCGCAACCCTCGGTCCGGTCCGATCTTAGACTGGGAATGAACTCCGTATGCTTAGACTAGGAATGAACTCCATATGCCTAAGTTAACCCAGGAAATGAACGTGCGGGCGCTCAGCCGACCAGAGTGACGGGATGCGCAAGTCGGGGATCAGCCGGGTCCACCTCTGCATGTTGTCGATCCTGCTACCGTAACCCTCAGTCTGATTGGATCTTAGACTCGGAATGAACTCCGTATGCCTAAGCCAATCGACGAAACGAGCGAGCGGGCGGGCGGGTGTGCACTACGTCGACTAGAGAGACGGGATGCGCAAGCCGTGGATCGATAGGGTGGTAGGTGGGTTTTCACACATCTTCACATTTCTGCGTGCCAATGCCATTTTTATGGCTTGTAAATTCATACAATGGTCCCTTAAGCCTTCACGTGAAGTTTCATGGCAAGACGGCTCGTTTTCTATTTTTCACGATTTTTGAAACTTTTTCCGGTTCAAGATTTTTTAAAATTTTTTCGGAAGCAGTTTTGGCCGCAAACTAGGTAGACGTGATGCTTGTATTTTTGTTGGCATGCACAAAAAAATTCAGCTTAAAACTCGAAGTGTACAAGATTTTATGACCATTTGAAAAACGTGTCCTCATTTCAGACACTTTGATGGCTACTGGCAGCAAACCTGTAAAATCTCAAATGATCTTTAAGGGGGTGTGAGTTCTTAAAGTTTGATGAGGGACAGGGGGCCAATAGAAGGGCCAAGTACCAGCACCCATCGCACATCATGTGCGCACACCCCCCGGCCCCCCGATCGTCGAAACCCTAATGTCGCCGATCAGGTTCTCCGGTGATGCTCCTACGATGGTGTCCCAACGAAGAAAAATGCGGCACCAACACATGCCCAAGCCCAGCATGTGCTATCGCAACCCTCGGTTTGGTCTGAGCTTAGACTGGGAATGAACTCCGTATGCTTAGACTAGGAATGAACTTCGTATGCCTAAGTCAACCCACGAAATGAGCGTGCGGGTGCTCAGCCAGCCAGAGGGGCGGGATGTGCAAGCCGAGGATAGGTCGGGTCCCCCTCTGCGTGCTACCGATCCTGCTATCGCAACTCTTGGTTCGGTCCAATCTTAGATTGGGAATGAACTCCGTATGCCTAAGCCAACCGACGAAACGAGTGGGCGGGCGGGCGGGCACTACACCGGCCAGAGAGATGGGATGCACAAGCCGTGGATCAATAGGGTGTAGGTGGGTTTTGGCACATCTTCATATTTCTGCATGCCAATGCCATTTTTATGGCTTGTAAATTAATACAATGGTCCCTTAAGCCTTCACGTGAAGTTTCATGGCAAGACGACTCGTTGTCTATTTTTCATGATTTTTGAAACTTTTTACGGTTCGGGATTTTTTAAAATTTTTTCGAATGAGTTCTGGCCCCAAACTTCTTAGACGTGATCCTTGTATTTTTTTTTTCGCATGCACAAAAAAATTCAGCTAAAAACTCGAAGTGTACAAGATTTTCTGACCATTTGAAAAAAATGTCCCCATTTCAGACACTTTAATGGCTACTGGCAGTAAACCTGTAAAATATCAAATGCTCTTTAAAGGGGTGTGAGTTCTTGAGGTTTGATGAGGGATAGGGGGCTAATATAAGGGCCAAGTACCATCACCCATCGCACATCATGTGCACACACCCCCCCGGCCCCCCCGATCACCGGAACCCCAATGCTGCCCGTCAGGTTCTCCGACGATGGTGCCCCGACGAAGAAAAATGAGGCACTAGCACATGCCCGAGCCCAGCATGTGCTGCCGCAACCGTCGATCCGGTTTGATCTTAGACTGGGAATGAACTCCGTATGCGTAAGCCAACCGACGAAATGAGCAGGTGGGCGGGAACTACGCCGGCCAGAGAGACGGGATGCACAAGCCGTGGATCGATAGGGTGGTAGGTGGGTTTAGGCACATCTTAATATTTCTACATGCCAATGCTATTCTTATGGCCTGTAAATTCATACAATGGTCCCTTAAGCCTTCACGTGAAGTTTCGTGGCAAGACGACTCATTTTCTATTTTTCACAATTTTCAAAACTTTTTGCGGTTCGAGATTTTTTGAAATTTTTTTGAAAGGAGTTTTGGCACCAAACATGGTAGACATGATCCTTTTATTTTTGTCAGCTAAAAACTTGAAGTCTACAAGATTTTGTGACCATTTGAAGAAAGTGTCCCCATTTCAAACACTTTAATGGCTACTGGCAGCAAACTTGTAAAATCTCAAATGTTTTTTAAGGGGGTGTGAGTTCTCGAGGTTTGATGAGGGATAAGGGGCCAATATAAGGGCCAAGTACCAGCACCCATCGCCCATCATGTGTGC
Organism: Durio zibethinus; assembly: GCF_002303985.1. The sequence goes on from NW_019168048.1 coordinate 14,556,924, forward strand.
ACACCCCCTTGGCCCAGCCGATCGTAAAAACGCCAATGCCGTCGGTTAGGTTCTTCGGCGATGCTCCGACGATGGTGCCCCAACGAAGAAAAATGCAGCACCAGCACATGCCCGAGTCTAGCATGTGCTGCCGCAACCCTCGGTCCGGTCCGATCTTAGACTGGGAATGAACTCCGTATGCTTAGACTAGGAATGAACTCCATATGCCTAAGTTAACCCAGGAAATGAACGTGCGGGCGCTCAGCCGACCAGAGTGACGGGATGCGCAAGTCGGGGATCAGCCGGGTCCACCTCTGCATGTTGTCGATCCTGCTACCGTAACCCTCAGTCTGATTGGATCTTAGACTCGGAATGAACTCCGTATGCCTAAGCCAATCGACGAAACGAGCGAGCGGACGGGCGGGTGTACACTACGTCGACCAGAGAGACGGGATGCGTAAGCCGTGGATCGATAGGGTGGTAGGTGGGTTTTAGCACATCTTCACATTTCTGCGTGCCAATGCCATTTTTATGGCTTGTAAATTCATACAATGGTCCCTTAAGCCTTCACGTGAAGTTTCATGGCAAGACGGCTCGTTTTCTATTTTTCACGATTTTTGAAACTTATTCTGGTTCAAGATTTTTTAAAATTTTTTCGGAAGCAGTTTTGGCCGCAAACTAGGTAGACGTGGTGCTTGTATTTTTGTTGGCATGCACAAAAAAATTCAGCTTAAAACTCGAAGTGTACAAGATTTTATGACCATTTGAAAAACGTGTCCTCATTTCAGACACTTTGATGGCTACTGGCAGCAAACCTGTAAAATCTCAAATGATCTTTAAGGGGGTGTGAGTTCTTAAAGTTTGATGAGGGACAGGGGGCCAATAGAAGGGCCAAGTACCAGCACCCATCGCACATCATGTGCGCACACCCCCCGGCCCCCCGATCGTCGAAACCCTAATGTCGCCGATCAGGTTCTCCGGTGATGCTCCTACGATGGTGTCCCAACGAAGAAAAATGCGGCACCAACACATGCCCAAGCCCAGCATGTGCTATCGCAACCCTCGGTTTGGTCTGAGCTTAGACTGGGAATGAACTCCGTATGCTTAGACTAGGAATGAACTTCGTATGCCTAAGTCAACCCACGAAATGAGCGTGCGGGTGCTCAGCCAGCCAGAGGGGCGGGATGTGCAAGCCGAGGATAGGTCGGGTCCCCCTCTGCGTGCTACCGATCCTGCTATCGCAACTCTTGGTTCGGTCCAATCTTAGATTGGGAATGAACTCCGTATGCCTAAGCCAACCGACGAAACGAGCGGACGGACGGGCGGGCACTACGTCGACCAGAGAGACGGAATGCGCAAGCCGTCGATCGGTAGGGTGGTAGGTGGGTTTAGGCACATCTTCATATTTCTGCGTGCCAATGCCATTTTTATGGATTGTAAATTCATACAACGATCCCTTAAGCCTTCACGTGAAGTTTCATGGCAAGACGACTCGTTTTCCACTTTTCACGATTTTTGAAACTTTTTATGGTTCAGGATTTTTTAACATATTTTTGGAAGGAGTTTTGGCCCCAAACTTGGTAGACATGATCCTTGTATTTTTGTTGGCATGCATAAAAAACTTCAGCTAAAAACTTGAAGTGTACAAGATTTTGTGACCATTTGAAAAAAGTGACCCCATTTTAGACACTTTAATGGCTACTGGCAGCAAACCTGTAAAATCTGAAATGCTCTTTAAGGGGGTGTGAGTTCTCAAGGTTTGATGAGGGATAAGGGGCCAATATAAGGGCCAAGTACTAGCACCCATCGCACATCATTTGCGCACACCCCCCTCCCGGCACCCCCGATTACCGAAACCCTAATGTCGCCTGTCAGGTTCTCCGGCAATGCTCTGACGATAGTGCCCCGACGAAGAAAAATGCGGCACCAGCACATGCCCAAGCCCAGCATGTGTTGCCGCAACCCTCGGTCCGGTCCGATCTTAGACTGGGAATGAACTTCGTATGCTTAAACTGGGAATGAAGTCCGTATGCCTAAGTCAACCCTCGAAACAAGCGTGCGGGCGCTCAGTCGGCCAGAAGGGCATGATTCGCAAGCCGGGGATCGGTTGGGTCACCCTCTGTGTGCTACCGATCCTGCTGCCGCAACCCTCAGTCCATTCTGATCTTAGACTGGGAATGAACTCCGTATGCGTAAGCTAACCGACGAAACGAGCGGACGGGCATAAAACTGCGTCGGTCGGTGAGACGGGATGCGCAAGCCGTGGATCGATAGGGTGCTAGGTGGGTTTAGGCACATCTTAATATTTTTGCATACCAATACTATTTTTATGGCTTGTAAATTCATACAATGGTCCCTTAAGCCTTCACATGAAGTTTCGTGCCAAGACGACTCGTTTTCAATTTTTCATAATTTTTGAAACTTTTTACGGTTCGGGATTTTTTAAAATTTTTTTGAAAGGAGTTTTGGCACCAAACTTGGTTGACGTGATCCTTTCATTTTTTTTGGCATGCACAAAAAAATTCAGGTAAAAACTCGAAGTGTACAAGATTTTGTGACCATTTGAAGAAAGTGTCCCTGTTTCGGACACTTTAATGGCTACTGGCAGCAAACCTGTAAAATCTCAAATGCTCTTTAAGGGGGTGTGAGTTCTTGAGGTTTGATGAGGGATAGGGGGCCAATATAAGGGCCAAGTACCAGCACCCATCGCATATCATGTGCGCACACCCCCGCCGGCCCCCCGATCGTCGGAACCCCAATACCGTCGGTCAGGTTCTTCTAGCGATGTTCGGCTATGGTGCCCTCGACGAGGAAAATGCGGCACCAGCCATGCCCGACCCAAGCCATGTTGCCACCGCAACCATCGGTCTAGTCCGATCTTAGACTGGGAATGAACTTAGTATGCTTAGACTGGGAATGAACTCCGTATGCCTAAGTCAACCCATGAAATGAGCGTGCGGGCGCTCAGCCAACCAGAGTGGCGGGATGCGCAATCCGGGGATCGGTCGGGTCCCTTTCTGCATGCTATCGATCCTGCTGTCGTAACCCTCGATCTGATTGGATCTTAGACTGGGAATGAACTCCATATGCCTAAGCCAACCGATGAAACGAGCGAGCGGGCGGGCGGGCATGCACTACGTCGACCAGAGAGACGGGATGCACAAGCCGTGGATCGATAGGGTGGTAGGTGGGTTTTGGCACATCTTCATTTTTCTGCATGCCAATGCCATTTTTATGGCTTGTAAATTCATACAATGGTCCCTTAAGCCTTCATGTGAAGTTTCATGGCAAGACAACTCGTTTTCTATTTTTCATTATTTTCAAAATGTTTTGCGGTTCGGGATTTTTTAAAATTTTTTAGGAAGGATTTTTGGCCCCAAACTTGGAGGACGTGATCATTGTATTTTTTTTGGCATGCATAAAAATTTCATCTAAAAACTCGAAGTGTACAAGATTTTGTGACCATTCGAAAAAAGTGTCCCCATTTCAGACGCTTTAATGGCTACTGGCAGCAAACCTGTAAAATCTCAAATGCTCTTTAACGAGGTGTGAGTTCTCAAGGTTTGATGAGGGATAGGGGGCCAATATAAGGGCCAAGTACCAGCACCCATCGTAAATCATGTGGGCATACCCCCCTTCCGGCCCCCCGATAGTCGGAACCCCAATGCCGCTGGTTAGGTTTTCCGACGATGCTCCAGCGATGGTGCCCCGAGGAAGAAAAATACTGCACCAGCACATGCGTAGACCAGTATGTGCTGCCGCAACCCTCGGTCTGGTCCAATCTTAGACTGAGAATGAACTCCGTATGCCTAAGTCAAACGAGCGTGCGTGCACTCAGCAGGCCAGAGTGGTGGGATTCGCAAGCAGGGGATCGGTTGGGTCCCCCTCTGCATGCTGCCGATGCTGCTGCCGATCCGATCTTAGACTGGGAATGAACTTCGTATGCCTAAGCCAACCGACGAAACGAGCGAGCGGGTGGGCACTGCACCGGCCAGAAAGACGGGATGCGTAAGTCGTGGATCGATAGGGTGGTAGGTGGGTTTGGGCACATATTCATATTTTTGCATGCCAATGCCATTTTTATGGCTTGTACATTCATACAATGGTCCCTTAAGCCTTCACGTGAAGTTTCATGGCAAGATGACTCGTTTTCTATTTTTCATGATTTTTGAAACTTTTTACGGTTCAGGATTTTTTAAAATTTTTTCGAAAGATGTTTTGGCCCCAAACTTGGTAGACGTGATCCTTGAATTTTTGTTGGCATGCACAAAAAAATTCAGCTAAAAACTCAAAGTGTACAAGATTTTGTGACCATTTGAAAAAAGCATCCCCATTTCAAACACTTTAATGGCTACTGGCAGCAAACCTGTAAAATGTCAAAAGCTCTTTAAGGGGGTGTGAGTTCTCAAGGTTTGATGAGGGATAAGGGGCCAATATAAGGGCCAAGTACCAGCACCCATCCCACATCATGTGCGCACACCCCCCCGGCCCCCCGATCGTCGAAAACCCCAATGCCGCCGATTAGGTTCTCTGGCGATGCTCCGGTGATGGTGCCCCGGTGAAGAAAAATTCGGCACCAGCACATGCCTGAGCCTAGCATGTTCTATCGTAACCCTCGGTCTGGTCCGATCTTAGACTAGAAATGAACTCCGTATGCCTAAGTCAACTCATGAAACGAGTGTGCGGGCGCTCAGCCGGCCAGAGGGGCAGGATGCGCAAGCCGAGGATCGCTCGGGTCCTCTCTGCGTGCTGTCGATCCTACTACCGTAACCCTCGGTCCAATCTTAGACTGGGAATGAACTCCGTATGCCTAAGCAAACCGATGAAACGAGCGAGCGGGTGGGCGGGAACTACGCTGGCCAGAGGGACGGGATGCGCAAGGCATGGATCGATAGGGTGGTAGGTGGGTTTAGGCACATCTTCATATTTCGGCGTGCCAATGCCATTTTTATGGATTGTAAATTCATACAATGGTCCCTTAAGCCTTCATGTGAAGTTTCATGGCAAGACGACTCATTTTCTATTTTTCATGATTTTCAAAACTTTTTGCGGTTAAGGATTTTTTAAAATTTTTTCGGAAGGAGTTTTGGCCCCAAACTTGGTAGACGTGATCCGTTTATTTTTGTTGGCTTGCACAAAAAAGTCAGCTAAAAACTCGAAGTGTACAAGATTTTGTGACCATTTGAAAAAAGTGTCCCCATTTCAGACACTTTAATGGCTACTAGCAGCAAACCTATAAAATCTCAAATGCTCTTTAAGGGGGTGTGAGTTCTCGAGGTTTGATGAGGGATAGGGGGCCAATATAAGGGCCAAGTACCAGCAACCATCACACATCATGTACGCACACCCCCCCAGCCCCCTCGATCATCAGAACCCCAATGCCACCGGTTAGGTTCTCCAGCGATGCTCCGGTGATGGTGCCCTGACGAAGAAAAATGTGGCCCCAGCACATGCCAGAGCCCAGTATGTGCTGCCGCCACCCCTGGTCCGGTCTGATCTTATACTTGGAATGAACTCCGTATCCTTAGACTGGGAATGAACTCCGTATGCCTAAGTCAACACACGAAACGAGCGTCCGGGTGCCCAACCGGCCAGAGGGGCAGGATGCGCAAGCTGGGGATCGGTCGGGTCCCCCTCTGCGTGCTGTCGCAACCCTCAGTCTGGTCTAATCTTAGACTGGGAATGAACTCCGTATGCCTAAGCCAATTGACGAAACGAGCGGGCAGGCGGGCGGACGGGCACTACGCCAGCCAGAAAGACGGGATGCGCAATCCGTAGATCGATAGGGTGGTAGGTGGGTTTAGGTGCATCTTCATATTTTTGCATGCCAATGCCATTTTTATGGCTTGTAAATTCATACAATGGTCCCTTAAGTCTTCACGTGAAGTTTCATGGCAAGACGACTCGTTTTCTATCTTTCATGATTTACGAAACTTTTTACGGTTCGAGATTTTTTAAAATTTTTTCAGAAGGAGTTTTGGCCCAAAAATTCGTAGACATGATCCTTGAATTTTTGTTGGCATGCACAAAAAATTCAGCTAAAAAATCGAACGGTACAAGATTTTGTGACCATTTGAAAAAAGTGTCCCCAATTCAGACACTTTAATTGCTACTGGCAGCAAACCTTTAAAATCTCAAATGCTCTTTAAGGGGGTGTGAGTTCTCGAGGTTTGATGAGGGATAGGGGGCCAATATAAGGGCTAAGTACTAGCACCCATCACACATCGTGTGCACAAACCCCTACCCGGCCCCTCCGACCGCCGGAACCCCAATGCCACGGTCAGGTTATCCGACGATGCTCCGGCGATGGTGTCCCGACGAAGAAAAATATGGCACCAACACATGCCCGGGCCCAGCATGTGCTACCGCAACCCTTGGTCCGGTCTGATCTTAGACTGGGAATGAACTCCGTATGGTTAAACTGGGAATGAACTCCGTATGCCTAAGTCAACACACGAAATGAACGTGCGGGTGCTCAACCGGCCAGAGGGGCGGGATGCGCAAGCCAAGGATCGGACGGGTCCCCTTCTGTGTGCTACCGTAACCCTCGGTCTGATCTGTTCTTAGACTGGGAGTGAACTCCGTATGCCTAAGCCAACCGACGAAACGAGCGGGCGGACGGGCACTACGCCGGCCAGAGAGACGGGGATGCGCAAGCCGCGGATCGATAGGGTGGTAGGTGGGTTTAGGCACATCTTCATATTTCAGCGTGCCAATGCCATTTTTATGCCTTGTAAATTCATACAATGGTCCCTTAAGCCTTCACATGAAGTTTCATGGCAAGACGGCTCGTTTTCTATTTTTCATGATTTTTGAAACTTTTTGCGGTTCAAGATTTTTTAAAATTTTTTCGGAAGCAGTTTTGGCCGTAAACTTGGTGGACATGATGCTTGTATTTTTTTTGGCATGCATAAAAAAATTCAGCTTAAAACTCGAAGTGTACAAGATTTTGTGACCATTTGAAGAAAGTGTCCCAATTTTAGACACTTTAATGCCTACTGGCAGCAAACCTGTAAAATCTCAAATGCTCTTTAAGACAGTGTGAGTTCTCAAGGTTTGATGAGGGATAGGGGGCCAATATATGGGCCAAGTACCAGCACCCATCGCACATGATGTGTGCACACCCCGCAGCCCCCCAATCGTCGGAACCCCAATGCCGTCGGTCAGGTTCTCCGACGATGCTCTGGTGATGGTGCCCGACGAAGAAAAATGCAGCACAGCACATGCTTGAGCCCAGCATATGCTGCAGCAACCCTCGGTCCAGTCCGATCTTAGACTGGGAATGAACTTCGTACGCTTAGATTGGGAATCCGTATGCCTAAGTCAACCCACAAAATGAGCCTGCGGGCGCTCAGCCGGCCAGAGGGGCAGGATGTGCAAGTCGAGGATCGACCGGGTCCCCCTCTACGTGCTGCCGATCCTACTGTCGGAACCCTTGGTCCGGTCCGATCTTAGACTATGAATGAACTCCGTATGCCTAAGCCAACCGACGAAGCGAGCGCGTGGGCGGGCAGGCCGGCACTACGTCGGCCAGAGAGACGGGATGCGCAAGCCGTGGATCGATAGGGTGGTAGGTGGGTTTAGGCACATCTTCATATTTCTGTGTGCCAATGCCATTTTTATGGCTTGTAAATTCATACAATGGTCCCTTAAGCCTTCACGTTAAGTTTCATGAAAAGACGACTGATTTTCTATTTTTCACGATTTTCAAAACTTTTTACGGTTCGAGATTTTTTAAACTTTTTTCGGAAGGAGTTTTGGCCCCAAACTTCGTAGGCATGATCCTTGTATTTTTTTTGGCGTGCACAAAAAAATTCAGCTAAAAGCTTGAAGTGTACAAGATTTTGTGACCATTTGAAAAAAGTGTCCCTTTTTCAGACACTTTAATGGCTACTGGCAGCAAACCTGTAAAATCTCAAATGCTCTTTAAGGGGGTGTGAGTTCTCGAGGTTTGTTGAGGGATAGGGGGCCAATATAAGGGCCAAGTACCAGTACCCATTGCACATCATGTGCGCACACTCCCCGGCCCCCTCGATCACCAGAACCCAATGCCGTCGGTCAGGTTCTCCGGCGATGCTCCGGTGATGGTTTCCTGGCGAAGAAAATTGCGGCACCAGAACATGCCTGTGCCCAGCGTGTGCTGCCGCAACCCTCGGTCTGGTCCGATCTTAGACTGGGAATGAACTCCGTATGCCTAAGTCAACCCACGAAATGAGTGTGCGAGCGCTCAGCCGGCCAGAGGGGTGGGATGCGCAAGCCGGTGATCAGCCGGGACCCTCTCTGTGTGCTACCGATCCTGTTGCCGCAACCCTTGGTTCGGTCCGATCTTAGACTGGGAATGAACTCCATATGCCTAAGCTGACTGACGAAACGAGCGGGCGGGCGGGTGGGCGGGCGGGCACTACGTCGGCCAGAGAGACGGGATGCGCAAGTCGTGGATCGATAGGGTGGTAGGTGGGTTTAGGCACATCTTCATATTTCTACGTGCCAATGCCATTTTTATGGCTTGTAAATTCATACAATGGTCCCTTAAGCCTTCACGTTAAGTTTCATGAAAAGACGACTGATTTTCTATTTTTCACGATTTTCAAAACTTTTTACGGTTCGGGATTTTTTAAACTTTTTTTGGAAGGAGTTTTGGCCCCAAACTTCGTAGACGTGATCCTTGTATTTTTTTTGGCGTGCACAAAAAAATTCAGCTAAAAACTTGAAGTGTACAAGATTTTGTGACCATTTGAAAAAAGTGTCCCTTTTTCAGACACTTTAATGGCTACTGGCAGCAAACCTGTAAAATCTCAAATGCTCTTTAAGGGGGTGTGAGTTCTCAAGGTTTGATGATGGATAGGGGCCAATATAAGGGCCAAGTACCAGCACCCATCGCACATCATGTGCGCACACCCCCCGACCCCCCCGATCGCCGGAACCCCAATGCCATCGGTCAGGTTCTCCGATGATGCTCGGCAATGGTGCCCCGACGAAGAAAAATGCGGCACCAGCACATGCTGAGCCCCGCATGTGCGCCACACCCCTGGTCTGGTCCGATCCAGACTTGGGAAATTGCATCCATTATGTTTAGACTGGGGAGATGAACTCCGGTATGCCTAATAACCCACGAAACTGAGGTGCGGGGCGCTCAGCCGGCCAGAGGTAGATGCGTAGTCAAGGATTCGACGGCCCCCTCTGCTGCTGCCGATCCTGCTCCGCAAACCTTGGTCTGGTCCGATCTTAGATGGGATATCTCCGTTGTCTAGCCAATGACAAACGAGCGAAGCGGAGGGTGGGCGCACTACGTCGGCCAGAGAGTCGGGATGCGCGAAAGCCGTGGATCGATAGGTGGTAGATGGGTTTAGGCACATCTTCATATTATTTGTTGTGCCAATTTCGCATTTTGAGGCTTGTAAATTCATTACAATTGTCCCTTAAGCCTTCACGTGAAGTTTCATGGCAAGATGACTCGTTTTCTATTTTTCATGATTTTCAAAACTTTTTACGGTTTGAGATTTTTTAAAATTTTTTTGGAAGGAGTTTTGGCCCCAAACTTAGTAGATGTGATCCTTTTATCTTTGTTGGCATGCGCAAAAAAATTCAGCTAAAAACTCGAAGTGTACAAGATTTTGTGACCATTGGAAAAAAGTGTCCCCATTTCGAACACTTTAATGGCTACTGGCAGCAAACTTGTAAAATCTCAAATGCTCTTCAAGGGGGTGTGACTTCTCAAGGTTTGATGAGGGATAGGGGGCCAATATAAGGGCCAAGTACCAGCACCCATCGCACATCATGTGCGCACACACACCTGCCCCCCCGATCGTCGGAACCCCAATGCCGTCGGTCAGGTTCTCCGGCGATGGTGCGGCAATGGTGCCCCGACGAAGAAAATGCGGCACCAACACATGCCCGAGCCCAGCAAGTGCTACCCTAACCCTCGGTCCGATCCGATCTTCAACTGGGAATGAACTCCGTATGCTTAGACTGGGAATGAACTCCGTATGCCTAAGTCAACCCACGAAACGAGCGTGCAGGTGCTCAGCGGGCCAGAGGGGCGGGATGCACAAGCTGGGGATCGGTCGGGTCCCCCTCTGTGTGCTGTTGAACGTACTTCCGTAACCCTTGGTCCGATCTGATCTTAGGCTGGGAATGAACTTCGTATGCCTAAGCCAACCGACGAAACAAGCGGGCGGGCGGGCAGGCCAGCACTACGCCAGCTAGAGAGATCAAGCCCAGCATGTGCTATCGCAACCCTCGGTCCAGTCTGATCTTAGACTAGGAATGAACTCCGTATGATAGGGAATGAACTCTGTATGCCTAAGTCAAGCCACGAAACGAGCGTGTGGGCGCTCAGCCGACCAGAGGGGCGGGATGCGTAAGCCGAGGATCGACCAGGTCCCCCTCTACATGCTATCGATCCTGCTACCACAACCCTTGGTACGGTCCAATCTTAGATTGGGAATGAACTCCGTATGCTTAAGCCAATCAATGAAACGAGCGGACGGGCGAGTGGGCCGACACTACGCCGTCCAGAGAGACGAGATGCGCAAGCCGTGGATCGATAGGGTGGTAGGTGGGTTTAGGCACATCTTCATATTTCTACGTGCCAATGATATTTTTATGGCTTGTAAATTCATGCAATGGTCCCTTAAGCCTTCACGTGAAGTTTCCTGGCAAGACGACTCGTTTTCTATTTTTCATAATTTTTGAAACTTTTTGAGGTTCGGGATTTTTTAAAATATTTTGGAAAAGAGTTTTGGCCCTAAACTTGGTAGACGTGATCCTTGTATTTTTGTTGGCATGCACAAAAAAATTCAGGTAAAAACTCGAAGTGTACAAGATTTTGTGACCATTTGAAAAAAGTGTCCTCATTTCAGACACTTTAATGGCTACTGGCAGCAAACCTATAAAATCTGAAATGCTCTTTAAGGGGGTGTGAGTTCTTGAGGTTTGATGAGAGATAGGGGGCCAGTATAAGGGCCAAGTGCTAGCACCCATCGCACATCTTGTGCGCACACCCCCCTTGGCCCCTCCGATCGTCGGAACCCCAATGCCGTCGGTCAGGTTCTCCGATGATGCTCCGACGATGGTGCCCCGACGAAGAAAAATACGGCACCAGCACATGCCCGAGCCCAGTATGTGCTACCGCAACCCTCGGTCCGGTTCGATCTTAGGCTGGGAATGAACTCCATATGCTTAGACTGGGAATGAACTTAGTATGCCCAAGTCAACCCACGAAATGAGCCTGTGGGTGGTCAGCGACCAGAGTGGCGGGTGCGCAAGCCGGGGATTAGTCGGGTCCCCCTCTACGTGCTGTTGATCCTGCTGTCGTGACCCTTGGACTGGTCCGATCTTAGACTGGGAATGAACTCCATTTGCCTAAGCCAACCGACGAAACGAGCGGGCGGGCGGGCACTACGGCGACTAGAGAGACGGGATGCGCAAGCCATGGATCGATAGGGTGGTAGGTGGGTTTGGGCATATCTTCATATTTCTGCATGCCAATGGCATTTTTAAGGCTTGTAAATTCATACAATGGTCCCTTAAGCCTTCACGTGAAGTTTCATGGCAAGACGACTTATTTTCTATTTTTCACGATTTTTAAAATGTTTTGCGGTTCGAGATTTTTTAAAATTTTTTCGGATGGAGTTTTGGCCCCAAACTTGGTTGACATGATCCTTGTATTTTTGTTGGCATGCAAAAAAAATTCAGCTAAAAACTCAAAGTGTACAAGATTTTGTGACCATTTGAAAAAAGTGTCCCCATTTCAAACACTTTAATGGCTACTGGCAGCAAACCTGTAAAATCTCAAATGCTCTTTAAGGGGGTGTGAGTTCTCAAGGTTTGATGAGGGATAGGGGGCCAATATAAGGGCCAAGTACCAGCACCGATCGCACATCATGTGCGCACACCCCCCCGGCCCCCCCGATCGTCGGAACCCCAATGTCGTCAGTCAAGTTCTCCGGTGATGATCCAGCGATGGTGCCCCGATGAAGAAAAATACGGCACCAGCACATGCCCGAACCTAGCATGTACTATCGCAACCCTCGGTCTGGTCTGATCTTAGACTGCAAATGAACTTCGTATGCTTAGACGAGGTATGAACTCCGTATGCCTAAGTCAACCCACGAAACGAGCGTTCGGGCGCTCAATAGGCTAGAGGGGCGAGATGCATAAGCTGAGGATCAGCAGGGTACCCCTCTGCGTGCTGTCGATCCTGCTATCGCAACCCTCGGTCTGGTCCAATCTTAGACTGGGAATGAACTCCGTATGCCTAAGCCAACCGACGAAACGAGCGGGTGGGCGGAAGGGCGAGTACTAGGTCGACGAGAGAGACGAGATGCGCAAGCCATCGATCGATAGGGTGGTAGGTGAGTTTAGGCACATCTTCATATTTCTGCGTGCCAATGCAATTTTTATGGCTTGTAAATTCATACAATGGTCCCTTAAGCCTTCACGTGAAGTTTCATGGCAAGATGACTCGTTTTCTATTTTTCATGATTTTTGAAACGTTTTGTGGTTCGGGATTTTTTTAAATTTTTTCGAAAGGAGTTTTGGTCCCAAACTTGGTAGACGTGATCCTTGTATTTTTCTTGGCATGCACAAAACAATTCAGCTAAAAACTCGAAGTGTATAAGATTTTGTGACCATTTGAAAACAGTGTCCCTATTTCAGACACTTTAATGGCTACTGGCAGCAAACCTGTATAATCTCAAATGCTCTTTAAAGGGGTGTGAGTTCTCGAGGTTTGATGAGGGATAGGGGGCAAATATAAGGGCCAAGTACCAGCACCCATCGCACATCATGTGCGCACACCCCCCTGGCCCCCCCGATCGCCGGAACCCCAATACCGTCGGTCAGGCTCTCCGACGATGGTGCCCCGATGACGAAAAATGAGACACCAACACATGCCCGAGCCCAGCATGTGCTGCCGTAACCCTCGGTCCGATCTGATCTTAGACTGGGAATGAACTCCGTATGCTTAGACTGGGAATGAACTCCGTATGACTAAGTCAACCCACGAAACGAGCGTGCGGGTGCTCAGCAGGCCAGAGGGGCGGGATGCGCAAGCTGGGGATCGGTCGGGTCCCCGTCTACATGCTGCTGATCCTGCTGCTGCAAGCCTCGGTCCGATCCAATCTTAGACTGGGAACGAACTCCGTGTGCCTAAGCCAATCGACGAAACGAGTGGGCGGGCGGGCTGGCGGGCACTACGCCGAGCAGAGAGACGGGATGCGCAAGCCGTGGATCGATAGGGTGGTAGGTGGGTTTAGGCACATCTTCATATTTCTGCGTGCCAATGCCATTTTTATGGCTTGTAAATTGAAACAATGGTCCCTTAAGCCTTCACGTGATGTTTCATGGCAAGACGACTCATTTTCTATTTTTCATGATTTTCGAAACGTTTTGCGGTTCGAGATTTTTTTTAATTTTTTTTGAAGGAGTTCTGGTCCCAACTTGGTAGATGTGATCCTTGTATTTTGTTGGCATGCACAAAAAAATTCAGCTAAAAACTCGAAGTGTACAAGATTTTGTGACCATTTGAAAAAAGTGTCCCCATTTCAAACACTTTAATGGCTAATGGCAGCAAACCTGTATAATCCCAAATGCTCTTTAAGGGGGTGTGAGTTCTCGAGGTTTGATGAGGGATAGGGGGCCAATATAAGGTCCAAGTACTAGCACCTATCGCACATCATGTGCGCACACCCCCTGGCCCCCCCATCGTCGGAACCCCGACGCCGTCGGTCAGGTTCTCCGGCGATGGTGCCCCGGTGAAGAAAAATACGGTGCCAACACATGCCCGAGCCCAGCATATGCTACCACAACCCTCGATCCGATCTGATCTTAGACTGGGAATGAACTCCGTATGACTAAGTCAACCCACGAAACGAGCGTGCGGGTGCTCAGCAGGCCAGAGGGGCGGGATGCGCAAGCTGGGGATCGATCGGGTCCACCTTTGGGTGCTGTCGATCCTGCTGCCGCAACCCTCGGTGCGATCTGATCTTAGACTGGGAATGAACTCTGTATGCCTAAGCCAATCGACGAAACGAGCGGGCGGACGGGCTGGCGGGCACTACGTCGGCCAGAGAGACGGGATGCGCAAGCCGTGGATCGATAGGGTGGTAGGTGGGTTTAGGCACATCTTCACATTTCTGTGTGGCAATACCATTTTTATGGCTTGTAAATTGAAAAAATGGTCCCTTAACCCTTCACGTGAAGTTTCATGGCAAGACGACTCGTTTTCTATTTTTCATGATTTTTGAACTTTTTGTGGTTCGGGATTTTTTAAAATTTTTTGGAATTACTTTTGGCCCCAAACTTGGTAGACGTGATCCTTGTATTTTTGTTGGCATGCACAAAACAATTCAGCTAAAAACTCAAAGTGTACAAGATTTTGTGACCATTTGAAAAAAGTGTCCCCATTTCAGACACTTTCATGGCTACTGGCAGCAAACCTGTAAAATCTGAAATGCTCTTTAAGGGGGTGTGAGTTCTCGAGCTTTGATGAGGGATAGGGTGCCAATATAAGGGCCAAGTACCGGCACCCATCGCACATCATGTGTGCACACCCCCGACCCCCCCGATCATCGGAACCCCAATGCCGCCGGTCAGGTTCCCCAGTGATGCTCCGGCGATGGTGCCCCGACAAAGAAAAATGCGACACCAACACATGCCCGAGCCCAGCATGTGGTGTCGTAACCCTCAGTTCGGTCTGATCTTAGACTGGGAATGAACTCCGTATGCTTAGACTGGGAATGAACTCCATATGCCTAAGTCAACCCACGAAAAGAGCGTGCGGCTGCTCAGCCAGCCATAGGGGCGGGATGTACAAGCCGGGGATCGACTCGGTTCCCCTCTACGTGATTCCGATCCTGCTACCACAACCCTCGGTCTGACCCAATCTTAGACTAGGAATGAACTCCGTATGCCTAAGCCAACCGACGAAACGAGCGGGCAGGCACTACACCGGCTAGAGAGACGGGATGCGCAAGTCGTGGATCGATAGGGTGGTAGGTGGGTTTGGGTACATCTTCATATTTCTGTGTGCCAATCCCATTTTTATGGCTTGTAAATTCATACAATGGTCCCTTAAGCCTTCACGTGAAGTTTTATGGTAAGACGACTCGTTTTCTATTTTTCATGATTTTTGAAACTTTTTACGGATCAGGATTTTTTAAAATTTTTTCAGATGGAGTTTTTGGCCCCAAACTCGATAGATGTGATACTTGTATTTTTGTTGGGATGCACAAAAAAATTCAGCTAAAAACTCGAAGTGTACAAGATTTTGTGACCATTTGAAAAAAGTGTCCCAATTTTAGACACTTTAATGGCTACTGGCATCAAACCTGTAAAATCTCAAATGCTCTTTAAGGGGGCGTGAGTTCTCGAGGTTTGATGAGGGATAGGGGGCCAATATAAGGGCCAAGTACCAGCACCCATCGCACATCATGTGCGCACACCCTCCCCGGCCACCCCGGTCACTGGAACCGCAATGTCGTCGATCAGGTTCTCCGGCAATGCTCCGGCGATGGTGCCTCGATGAAGAGAAATGCGGCACCAACCCTCGGTCCGGTTCGATCTTAGACTGGGAATGAACTCCATATGCTTAGACTGGGAATGAACTCCGTATGCCTAAGTCAACCCACGAAACGAGCGTGCGGGCGCTCAGCCGGCCAGAGGGGCAGGATGCTTAAGTCGGGGATCGACCGGGTTGCCCTCTGCGTTCTGTCGATCCTGCTGCCGCAACCCTCGGTCTGGTCTGATCTTAGACTGGGAATGAACTTTGTATGCCTAAGGCAACCAACAAAACGAGCGGGCGGGCGGGCACTACGCCGGCCAGAGAGAGGGGATGCGCAAGCCGTGGATCGATAGGGTGGTAGGTGGGTTTGGGCACATCTTCATATTTCTGCATGCCATTGCCATTTTTATGGCTTGTAAATTCATACAGTGGTCCCTTAATCCTTCATTTGAAGTTTCATGGCAAGACGACTCGTTTTCTATTTTTCACGATTTTCGAAACGTTTTACGGTTCAAGATTTTTTAAAATTTTTTCGGAAGGGGTTTTTACCCCAAACTTGGTAGACATGATCCTTGTGTTTTTGTTGGCATGCACAAAAAATTTCAGCTAAAAACTCAGAGTGTACAAGATTTTGTGTCCATTTGAAAAAAGTTTCCCCATTTCAGACACTTTAATGGCTACTGGGAGCAAACCTGTAAAATCTCAAATGCTCTTTAAGGGGGTGTGAGTTCTCGAGGTTTTATGGTGGACAGGGGGCCAATATAAGGGCCAAGTACCAGCACCCATTGCACATTATGTGCGCACACCCTCCCCGGCCCCCCGATCATCAGAACCCCAATGCCGTCGGTTAGGTTCTCCGGTGATGGTTTCCCAGTGAAGAAAAATACGGCACCAGCACATGCCTGAGCCCAGCATGTGCTGCCGTAAGCCTCGGTCTGGTCCGATCTTAGCCTGGGAATGAACTCCGTATGCTTAGACTGGGAATGAACTCCTTATGCCTAAGTCAACCCACGACACGAGCGTGCGGGCGCTCAGCCGGCCAGAAGGGTGGGATGCGTAACTCAGGGATCGGCCAGGTCCCTCGCTACGTGCTGTCGATCCTGCTGCCGCAACCCTCGGTGCGATCCGATCTTAGACTGGCAATGAACTCCGTATGCCTAAGCCAATCGATGAAACGAGCGGGCGGACGGGCTGGCGGGCACTACGCCGGCCAGAGAGACGGGATGCGCAAGCCGTGGATCGATAGGGTGGTAGGTGGGTTTAGGCACATCTTCATATTTCTGTGTGCCAATGCTATTTTTATGGCTTGTAAATTCAAACAATGGTCCCTTAAGCCTTCACGTGAAGTTTCATGGCAAGACGACTCGTTTTCTATTTTTCACGATTTTTGAAACTTTTTATGGTTCGGGATTTTTTAAAATTTTTCGGAATTACTTTTGGCCCCAAACTTCTTAGACATGATCCTTGTATTTTTGTTGGCATGCACAAAAAAATTCAGCTAAAAACTCGAAGTGTACAAGATTTTGTGACCATTTGAAAAAAGTGTCCCCATTTCAGACACTTTAATGGCTACTGGCAGCAAACCTGTAAAATCTCAAATGCTCTTTAAGGGGGTGTGAGTTCTTGAGGTTTGATGAGGGATAGGGGGCCAATATAAAGGCCAAGTACCAACACCCATTGCACATCATGTGCGCACACCCCCCGGCCCCCCGATCATCGGAACCCCAATGCCGTCGGTCAGGTTCTCCAACGATGCTCCGACGATGGTGCCTTGACGAAGAAAAATGCAGCACCAACACATGCCCGAGCCCAGCATGTGCTGCTGTAACCCTCAGTCTGGTCTGATCTTAGACTGGGAATGAACTCCGTATGCCTAAGTCAACCCACGAAACGAGCGTGCGGGCGCTCAACTGGCCAGTAGGACGGGATGCGCAAGTCGGGGATCGGCCGGGTCCCCCTTCGCATGCTACCGATCCTGCAGCCACAACCCTCGGTCCGGTCTGATCTTAGACTAGGAATGAACTCCGTATACCTAAGCCAACCGACGAAACGAGCGGGCGGGTGGACGGGATCGATAGGGTGGTAGGTGGGTTTTAGCACATCTTCATATTTCTGCGTGCCAATGCCATTTTTATGGCTTGTAAATTCATACAATGGTCCCTTAAGCCTTCATGTGAAGTTTCATGGCAAGAGGACTCGTTTTCTATTTTTCACAATTTTTGAAACTTTTTGTGGTTCGGTATTTTTTAAAATTTTTTCGGAAGGAGTTTTACACCCAAACTTGGTAGACGAGATCCTTGTATTTTTGTTGGCATGCACAAAAAAATTCAGCTAAAAATTCGAAGTGTACAAGATTTTGTGACCATTTGAAAAAAGTGTCCCTATTTCAAACACTTTACTGGCTACTGGCAGCAAACCTGTAAAATCTCAAATGCTCTTTAAGGGGGTGTGAGTTCTCGAGGTTTGATGAGGGATAGGGGGCAATACAAGGGCCAAGTACCAGCACCCATTGCACATCATGTGCGCACACCCTCTTCGGCCCCCCGATCATCGGAACCCTAATGCCTTCGGTTAGGTTCTCCGGCGATGGTTTACCAGTGAAGAAAAATACGGCACCAGCACATGCCTGAGCCCAGCATGTGCTGCCGTAACCCTCGGTCTGGTCCGATCATAGACTGGGAATGAACTCCGTATGCCTAAGTCAACCCACGACACGAGCGTACGGGCACTCAGCCGGCCAGAAGGGTGGGATGCACAAGTCGGGGATCGGTCGGGTCCCCCGCTACGTGCTGTCGATCCTGCTGCCGTAACCCTCAGGCCGGTCTGATCTTAGACTGGGAATGAACTCCTTATAACTAAGCCAACCGACGAAACGAGCGGACGGGCGGGCACTACGTCGGCCAGAGAGACGGGATGCGCAAGCCATGGATCGATAGGGTGGTAGGTGGGTTTAGGCACATCTTCATATTTCTGTGTGCCAATGGCATTTTTATGGCTTGTAAATTCATACAATGGTCCTTTAAGCCTTCACGTGAAGTTTCATGGCGAGACGACTCGTTTTCTATTTTTCACGATTTTTAAAACTTTTTACGATTCGGGATTTTTTAAAATTTTTTCGAAAGGATTTTTGGTCCCAAACTTGGTAAACGTGATCATTGTATTTTTGTTGGCATGCACAAAAAAATTCAGCTAAAAACTCGAAGTGTACAAGATTTTGTGACCGTTTGAAAAAAGTGTCCCCATTTCAAACATTTTAATGGCTATTGGCAGCAAACCTGTAAAATCTCAAATCTTCTTTAAGGGGTGTGAGTTCTCGTGGTTTGATGAGGGATAGGGGGCCAATATAGGGGCCAATATAAGGGCCAAGTACCAGCACCCATCACACATCATGTGCGCATACCCCCCCGGGCCCCCCGATCGCCGGAACCTCAATGCCATCGGTCAGGTTCTCTGGCGATGGTGCCCCTACAAGGAAAAATGCAGCACCAGCACATGCCCGAGCCCAACTTGTGCTGCTGCAACCCTCGGTCTGGTCTGAACTTAAACTGGAATGAATCAGTATGCTTAGACTGGGAATGAACTCCGTATGCCTAAGTCAAACCACGAAACGAGCGAGTGGGCACTCAGCCGCCCAAAGGGGCGGGTCGATCAAGCCGGGGATCTGTCGGGTCCCCCTCTGCGTCCTATCGATCCTACTACCATAATCCTTGGTCTGGTCTGATCTTAGACTGGGAATGAACTCCGTACGCTTAGATTGGGAATGAACTCCGTATGCCTAAGTCAACCCACAAAACGAGCCTGCAGGCGCTCAGCCGGCCAGAGGGGCAGGATGAGAAAGTCGGGGATCGACCGGGTCCCCCTCTACGTGCTGTCGATCCTACTGTCGCAACCCTTGGTCCGGTCTGATCTTAGACTATGAATGAACTCCGTATGCCTAAGCCAACCGACGAAACGAGCGTGTGGGCGGGCGGGCCGGCACTACGTCGGCCAGAGAGACGGGATACGCAAGCCGTGGATCGATAAGGTGGTAGGTGAGTTTAGGCACATCTTCATATTTTTGCATGCCAATGCCATTTTTATGGCTTGTAAATTCATACAATGGTCCCTTAAGCCTTCACGTGAAGTTTCATAACAAGACGACTCGTTTTCTATTTTTCACGATTTTTGAAACTTTTTGCGGTTCGGCATTTTTTAAAATTTTTTGAAAGGATTTTTGACCCCAAACTTGGTAGACATGATCCTTGTATTTTCGTTGGCATGCACAAAAAAATTCAGCTAAAAGCTCGCTGTGTACAAGATTTTGTGACCATTTGAAAAAAGTGTCCCCATTTCAGACACTTTAATGGCTACTGGCAGCAAACCTGTAAAATCTCAAATGCTCTTAAGGGGGTGTGAGTTCTCGAGGTTTGATGAGGGAAGGGGGCCAACATAAAGGGCCAAGTACCAGCACCCATCGCACATCATGTCGCACACCCCCCGGCCCCCCTGATCGGTCGGAACCCAATGCCGCGGTCAGGTGTTCCCGGCCGATGCCTCCTACGATGGTGCCCAACAAAGAAAAATACGGCACCAGCACCACTGCCCTGAGCCCAGCATGTTGCTACCCGCAACCCCTCGGTCCGGTTCGATCTTAGACTGGGAATCGACTCTTGTTATGCTTAGACTGGTTAAGAAACCTGTATGCCTTAGACTGGCGAAATGACTCTGTATGCCTAAGTCAACCCACAAAACGAGTGTGTGGCCGCTCAGCCGGCCAAGGGGACGGAATGTGCTAGCCGGGGATCGGCCGGGTCCCCCTTTGTGTGCTGTCGATCTTGCCCCTGCAACCCTCTATCTAATCCGATCTTAGATTGGGAATGAACTCAGTTGCCTCAGCCAACCGACGAAACGAGCAGGCGGGCGGGCGGGTGGACGGGCAGGCGGGCACTACGCCGGCCAGAGAGAGGGATGCGCAAGCCATGGATCGATAGGGTCGTAGGTGGGTTTAGGCACATCTTCATATTTCTGCATGCCAATGTCATTTTTATGGCTTGTAAATTCATACCATGGTCCCATAAGCCTTCACGTGAAGTTTCATGGCAAGACGACTCGTTTTCTATTTTTCATGATTTCCAAAACTTTTTGGGGTTCAGGATTTTTTAAAATTTTTTCGAAAGGAGTTTTGGGCCAAACTTGGTTGATGTGATCCTTGTATTTTTGTTCGCATGCACAAAAAAATTCAGCTAAAAACTCGAAATCTAAAAGATTTTGTGACCATTTGAAAAAAGTGTCCCCTTTTCAGAGACTTTAATGGCTACTGGCAGAAAACCTATAAAATCTCATATGCTTTTTAAGGGGGTGTGAGTTCTCGAGGTTTGATGATGGATAGGGGGCCAATATAAGGGCCAAGTACCAGCACCCATCGCACATCATGTGCGCACACCCCCTCGGCCCCCCGATCGCTGGAACCCCAATGCCACTGGTCAGGTTCTCCGGCGATGCTTCAGTGATGGTGCCCCGGCGAAGAATAATGCGGCACCAGCACATGCCCGAGCCCAGCATGTGCTACCGCAACCCTCAATCCGGTCTGATCTTAGACTGGGAATGAACTCCGTATGCCTAAGTCAACCTATGAGACGAGCGTGCGGGCGCTCAGCTGGCCATAAGGTTGGGATGCGCAAGCCGTTGATCGGTCAGGTCCCCCTCTGCGTGCTGTCAATCCTGCTGCCACAAACCTCGGTCCGGTCTGATCTTAGACTGGGAATGAACTCTGTATGCCTAAGCCAACCGACGAAACGAGCGGGCGGATGGGCACTACGCCTGCCAGAGAGACGGGATGCACAAGCTGTGGATCGATAGGGTGGTAGGTGGGTTTAGGCACATCTTCATATTTCTGCATGCCAATGTCATTTTTATGGCTTGTAAATTCATACCATGGTCCCTTAAGCCTTCACGTGAAGTTTCATGGCAAGACGACTCGTTTTCTATTTTTCATGATTTTCAAAACTTTATGGGGTTCGGGATTTTTTAAAATTTTTTCGGAAGGAGTTTTGGGCCAAACTTGGTTGATGTGATCCTTGTATTTTTGTTCGCATGCACAAAAAAATTCAGCTAAAAACTCGAAATCTAAAAGATTTTGTGACCATTTGAAAAAAGTGTCCCTTTTTCAGAGACTTTAATGGCTACTGGCAGAAAACCTGTAAAATCTCAAATGCTTTTTAAGGGGGTGTGAGTTCTCGAGGTTTGATGACGGATAGGGGGCCAATATAAGGGTCAAGTACCAGCACCCATCACACATCATGTGCGCACACCCCCTCGGCCCCCCGATCGCTGGAACCCTAATGCCACTGGTTAGGTTCTCCGGCGATGCTCCAGTGATGGTGCCCCGGTGAAGAATAATGCGGCACCAACACATGCCCGAGCCCAGCATGTGCTGCCGTAACCCTCGATCTGGTCCAATCTTAGACTGGGAATGAACTCCGTATGCCTAAGTCAACCTATGAGACGAGCGTCCGGGCGCTCAGCTGGCCATAGGGTTGGGATGCGCAAGCCGTGGATCGGTCAGGTCCCCCTCTGCGTGCTGTTGATCCTGCTGCCACAAACCTCGGTCCGGTCTGATCTTAGACTGGGAATGAACTCTGTATGCCTAAGCCAACCGACGAAACGAGCGGGCGGATGGGCACTACGCCGGCCAGAGAGACGGGATGTGCAAGCTATGGATCGATAGGGTGGTAGGTGGGTTTAGGCACATCTTGATATTTCTACATGCCAATGTCATTTTTATGGCTTGTAAATTCATACCATGGTCCCTTAAGCCTTCACGTGAAGTTTCATGGCAAAACGACTCGTTTTCTATTTTTCATGATTTTCAAAACTTTTTGGGGTTCCGGATTTTTTAAAATTTTTTCGGAAGGAGTTTTGGGCCAAACTTGGTTGATGTGATCCTTGTATTTTTGTTCGCATGCACAAAAAAATTCAGCTAAAAACTCGAAATCTAAAAGATTTTGTGACCATTTGAAAAAAGTGTCCCCTTTTCAGAGACTTTAATGGCTACTGGCAGAAAACCTATAAAATCTCATATGCTTTTTAAGGGGGTGTGAGTTCTCGAGGTTTGATGATGGATAGGGGGCCAATATAAGGGCCAAGTACCAGCACCCATCGCACATCATGTGCGCACACACACCCGGCCCCCCCGATCATCGGAACCCTAATGCCGCTGGTCAGGTTCTCCGGTGATGGTGCCCCGACGAAGAAAAATACGGCACCAGTACATGCCCGAGCCTAGCATGTGCTGCCGCAACCCTCGGTCCGATCCAATCTTAGATTGTGAATGAACTCCGTATGCTTAGACTGGGAATGAACTCCGTATGCCTAAGTCAACCCACGAAATGAGCGTGCGGGCGCTCAGCCGACCAGAGGGGCGGGAAGCGCAAGTCGGGGATCGACCAGGTCCCCCTCTGCGTGCTGCCGATCCTTCTACCACAACCCTCAGTCTGATCCGATCTTTGACTGGGAATGAACTCCGTATGCCTAAGCTAACCGACGAAACGAGTGAGGGGGCGAGCACTACGCCGGCCAAAGAGACGAGATGCGCAAGCCGTGGATCGATAGGGTGGTAGGTGGGTTTACTCACATCTTCATATTTCTGCATGCCAATGCCATTTTTATGGCTTGTAAATTCATACAATGGTCCCTTAAGGCTTCACGTGAAGTTTCATGGCAAGACGACTCGTTTTATATTTTTCATGATTTTTTAAAACTTTTTACGGTTTGGGATTTTTTTTAAATTTTTTCGGAAGGATTTTTGGCCCCAAACTTGGTAGACGTGATCCTTGTATTTTTTTTTGGCATGCAAAAAAAAATTCAGCTAAAAACTCGAAGTGTACAAGATTTTGTGACCATTTGAAAAAAATGTCCCCATTTCAGACACATTAATGGCTACTGCTAGCAAAGTAGTAAAATCTCAAATGCTCTTTAAGGGGGTGTGAGTTCTTGAGGTTTGATGAGGGATAGGGGCCCAAAATAAGGGCCAAGCACCAGCACCCATCGCACATCATGTGCGCACACCACCCTGGCCCCCCTGATCGCCGGAACCCCAATGCCGCCGGCCAGGTTCTCCGGCAATGCTCCGGCAATGCTTCAGCGATGGTGCCCCGGTGAAGAAAAATGCGGCACCATCACATGCACGAGCCCAGTATCTACTGCCGCAACCCTTGGTCTGGTCCGATCTTAGACTGGGAATGAACTCCGTATGCCTAAGTCAACCCACGAAACGAGCGTGCATGCGGTCAGCCGGCCAGAGGGGCAGGATGCGCACGCCGGGGATCGGCCAGGTCCCCCTCTGCGTGCTGCCGATCTTGCTGCCACAACCCTCGGTTTGGTCTAATCTTAGACTAGGAATGAACTCCGTATGCCTAAGCGAACCGACAGAACGAGTAGGCTGGCGGGCGAGCACTACGCTGGCCAAAGACACGGGATGCGCAAGCCGTGGATCGATAGGGTGGTAGGTGGGTTTAGGCACATCTTCATATTTCTGTGCGCCAATGCCATTTTTATGGCTTGTAAATTCATACAATGGTCCCCTAAGCCTTCACGTGAAGTTTCATGGCAAGACGACTCGTTTTCTATTTTTCACGATTTTCAAAACTTTTTACGGTTCTCGATTTTTTAAAATTTTTTCGGAAGGAGTTTTGGCCCCAAACTTGGTAGACGTGATCCTTGTATTTTTGTTGGTATGCACAAAAAAACTCAGCTAAAACTCAAAGTGTACAAGATTTTGTGACCATTTGAAAAAAGTGTCCCCATTTCAGACACTTTAATGGCTACTGGCAGCAAACCTGTAAAATCTCAAATGCTCTTTAAGGGGGTGTGAGTTCTCGAGGTTTTATGAGGGATAGGGGGCCAATATAAGGGCCAAGTACCAGCACCCATCGCACATCATGTGCGCACACCCCCCCGACCCCCTGATCACCGGAACCCCAATGCCGCCGGTAAGGTTCTTCGACGATGCTCCGACGATGGTGCCCCGACAAAGAAAAGTGCGGAACCAGCACATGCCTGAGCCCAGCATGTGCTGCCGCAACCCTCGATCCAGTTTGATCTTAGACTGGGATTGAACTCCGTATGCTAGACTGCGAATGAACTCTGTATTTCTAAGTCAACAAACGAAACAAGCGTGCGGGCGCTCAACCGGCCAGAGGGGCTGGATGCACAAGCTAGGGATCGGTCGGGTCCCTCTCTGCGTACTATCAATCCTACTACTGCAACCCTCAGTCTGGTCCAATCTTACACTGGGAATGAACTCCGTATGCCTAAGCCAACCGACGAAACGAGCGGGCGAGCGGGCGCTATGCTGGCCAGAGAGACGGGTGGTAGGTGGGTTTAGGCACAACTTCATATTTCTGCATGCCAATGCCATTTTTATGGCTTGTAAATTCATACAATGGTCCCTTAAGCCTTCACGTGAAGTTTATGGCAAGATGACTGGTTTTCTATTTTTCATGATTTTTGAAACTTTTTACGTTTCAAGATTTTTTAAAATTTTTTCAGAAGGATTTTTGGCCCCAAACTTGGTAGACGTGATCCTTGTATTTTTGTTGGCATGCACAAAAATATTCAGCTAAAAACTGAAAGTGTACAAGATTTTGTGACCATTTGAAAAAAGTGTCCCCATTTCAGACACTTTAATGGCTACTTGCAGCAAACCTATAAAATCTCAAATGCTTTTTAAGGGGGTGTGAGTTTTCGAGGTTTGATGAGGGATAGGGGCCCAAAATAAGGGCCAAGTACCAGCACCCATCGCACATCATGTGCGCACACCCCCCGGCCCCCCCGATCGCCGGAACCCCAAAGCCGCCGGTCAGGTTCTCCGGTGGTGCTCCGACGATGGTGCCCGGTGAAGAAAAATGCAGCACCGGCACATGCCCATGCCCAGCATGTGCTGCTGTAACCCTTGGTCCGATCCAATCTTAGACTGGGAATGAACTCCATATGCCTAAGTCAACCCACGAAATGAGCGTGCGGGCGCTCAGCCGACCAGAGGGGCGGGAAGCGCAAGTCGGGGA
The DNA here is from genome assembly GCF_002303985.1 of Durio zibethinus. Next base: position 14,582,451 of record NW_019168048.1, read on the forward strand.
TCGGCCAGGTCCCCCTCTGCGTGCTGTCGATCCCTCTACCACAACCCTCAGTCTGATCCGATCTTCGACTGGGAATGAACTCCGTATGCCTAAGCTAACCGACGAAACGAGTGAGGGGGCAGGCACTACGCCGGCCAAAGAGACGAGATGCGTAAGCCGTGGATCGATAGGGTGGTAGGTGGGTTTACGCACATCTTCATATTTCTGCATGCCAAATGCCATTTTTATGGCTTCTAAATTCATACAATGGTCCCTTAAGGCTTCACGTGAAGTTTCATGGCAAGACGACTCGTTTTATATTTTTCACGATTTTTGAAACTTTTTACGGTTTGGGATTTTTTTTAAATTTTTTCGGAAGGATTTTTGGCCCCAATCTTGGTAGACGTGATTCTTGTATTTTTTTTGGCATGCAAAAAAAAATTCAGCTAAAAACTCGAAGTGTACAAGATTTTGTGACCATTTGAAAAAATGTCCCCATTTCAGACACATTAATGGCTACTACTAGCAAACCAGTAAAATCTCAAATGCTCTTTAAGGGGGTGTGAGTTCTCGAGGTTTGATGAGGGATAGGGGCCAAAATAAGGGCCAAGCACCAGCACCCATCGCACATCATGTGCGCACACCACCCCGGCCGCCCCGATCGCCGGAACCCCAATGCCGCCGGTCAGGTTCTCCGACGATGCTCCGACAATGCTCCAGCGATGGTGCCCCGGTGAAGAAAAATGCGGCACCAGCACATGCACGAGCCCAGTATCTGCTGCTGCAACCCTTGGTCTGGTCCGATCTTAGACTGGGAATGAACTCCATATGCCTAAGTCAACCCACGAAACGAGCGTGCATGCGGTCAGCCGGCCAGAGGGGCAGAATGCGCACGCCGGGGATCGGCCAGGTCCCCCTCTGCGTGCTGCCGATCCTGCTGCCACAACCCTCGGTCTGGTCTGATCTTAGACTAGGAATGAACTCCGTATGCCTAAGCGAACCGACGGAACGAGTAGGCTGGCGGGCGAGCACTACGCTGGCCAAAGACACGGGATGCGCAAGCCGTGGATCGATAGGGTGGTAGGTGGGTTTACGCACATCTTCATATTTCTGTGCGCCAATGCCATTTTTATGGCTTGTAAATTCATACAATGGTCCCCTAAGCCTTCACGTGAAGTTTCGTGGCAAGACGACTCGTTTTCTATTTTTCACGATTTTCAAAACTTTTTACGGTTCTCGATTTTTTAAAATTTTTTCGGAAGGAGTTTTGGCCCCAAACTTGGTAGACGTGATCCTTGTATTTTTGTTGGTATGCACAAAAAAACTCAGCTAAAACTCAAAGTGTACAAGATTTTGTGACCATTTGAAAAAAATGTCCCCATTTCAGACACTTTAATGGCTACTGGCAGCAAACCTGTAAAATCTCAAATGCTCTTTAAGGGGGTGTGAGTTCTCGAGGTTTTATGAGGGATAGGGGGCCAATATAAGGGCCAAGTACCAGCACCCATCGCACATCATGTGCGCACACCCCTCCGACCCCCCTGATCACCGGAACCCCAATGCCGCCGGTAAGGTTCTTCGACGATGCTCCGACGATGGTGCCCCGACAAAGAAAAGTGCGGAACCAGCACATGCCTGAGCCCAGCATGTGCTGCCGCAACCCTCGATCCAGTTTGATCTTAGACTGGGAATGAACTCCGTATGCTAGACTGGGAATGAACTCTGTATTTCTAAGTCAACAAACGAAACAAGCGTGCGGGCGCTCAACCGACCAGAGGGGCTGGATGCACAAGCTGGGGATCGGTCGGGTCCCTCTCTGCGTACTATCGATCCTGCTACTGCAACCCTCAGTCTGGTCCAATCTTACACTGGGAATGAACTCCGTATGCCTAAGCCAACCGATGAAACGAGCGGGCGAGCGGGCGCTATGCCGGCCAGAGAGACGGGTGGTAGGTGGCACAACTTCATATTTCTGCATGCCAATGCCATTTTTATGGCTTGTAAATTCATACAATGGTCCCTTAAGCCTTCACGTGAAGTTTATGGCAAGACGACTGGTTTTCTATTTTTCATGATTTTTGAAACTTTTTACGTTTCAAGATTTTTTAAAATTTTTTCAGAAGGATTTTTGGCCCCAAACTTGGTAGACGTGATCCTTGTATTTTTGTTGGCATGCACAAAAATATTTAGCTAAAAACTGAAAGTGTACAAGATTTTGTGACCATTTGAAAAAAGTGTCCCCATTTCAGACACTTTAATGGCTACTTGCAGCAAACCTATAAAATCTTAAATGCTTTTTAAGGGGGTGTGAGTTCTTGAGGTTTGATGAGGGATAAGGGGCCAATATAAGGGCCAAGTACCAGCACCCATCACACATCATGTGCGCCCGGCCCCCACGATTGTCGGAACCCCAACGTCGCCGGTCAAGTTCTCCTGCGATGGTGCCTCGACGAAGAAAAATACGGCACCAACACATGCCCGAGCGTAGCATGGGCTGTCGCAACCCTCGATCTGATCTTATCTTAGACTGGGAATGAACTCTGTATGCTTAGACTGGGAATGAACTCTGTATGCCTAAGTCAACCCATGAAATGAGCGTGCGGGTGCTCAGCCAACCAGAGGGGTGGGATGCACAAGCTGGGGATCGGCCGGGTCCCCTCAGCGTGCTATCGATCCCACTACCGTAACCCTCGGTCTGATCTGATCTTAGACTGGGAATGAACTCCGTATGCCTAAGCCAATTGGCGAAACGAGAGGGCGGGCGGGCACTACGTCAACCAGAGAGACGGGATGCGCAAGTCGTGGATCGATAGGGTGGTAGGTGGGTTTAGGCACATCTTCATATTTCTACGTGCCAATGCCATTTTTATGGCTTGTAAATTCATACAATGGTCCCTTAAGCCTTCACGTGAAGTTTCATGGCAAGACGACTCATTTTCTATTTTTCACGATTTTTGAAACTTTTTACGGTTCGGGATTTTTTTAAATTTTTTGAGAAGGACTTTTGGCCCCAAACTTGGTAGACGTTATCATTTTAATTTTTTTGGCATGCAAAAAAAAAATTCAGCTAAAAACTTGAAGTGTACAAGATTTTGTGACCATTTGAAAAAAGTGTCCTAATTTCAGACGCTTTAATGGCTACTGGCAGCAAACCTGTAAAATCTCAAATGCTCTTTAAGGGGGTGTGAGTTCTCAAGGTTTGATGAGGGATAGGGGGCCAATATAAAGGCCAAGTACTAGTATCCATCGCACATCATGTGTGCACACCCCCCGGCCCCCCTGATCGCCGGAACCCCAATGTCTCCAATAAGGTTCTCCGACGATGCTCCGACGATGGTGCCCCGACGAAGAAAAATGCGGCACCAACACTTGCCCGAGCCCAGCATGTCCTGCCGTAACCCTCGGTCCGGTCTGATCTTAGATTGGGAATGAACTCCGTATGCGAAAATCAACCTATGAAATGAGCGTGCGGGTGCTCAGCCGGCCAGAGGGGTGGGATGCACAAGCCGGGGATCGGCCCGGTCCCTCTCTACGTGTTGTCGATCCGGCGGCCGCAACCCTCGGTCCGATCTGATCTTAGACTTGGAATGAACTCCGTATGCCTAAGCCAACCGACGAAACGAGGGGGCGGGCGGGCGGGCGGGCACTACGCCGGCCAGAGAGACGGGATGCGCAAGCCGCGGATCGATAGGGTGGTAGGTGGGTTTGGGCACATCTTCATATTTTTGTGTGCCAAAGCCATTTTTATGGCATATAAATTCATACAATGGTCTCTTAAGCTTTCACATGAAGTTTCATGGCAAGACGACTCGTTTTTTGTTTTTCATGATTTTTAAAACTTTTTACGGTTTGAGATTTTTTAAAATTTTTTCGGGAGGCGTTTTGGCCCCAAACTTGGTAGACGTGATACTTGTATTTTTGTTGGTGTGCACAAAAAATTTCAGCTAAAAAATCGAAGTGTACAAGATTTTGTGACCATTTGAAAAAAGTGTCCCCATTTTAGACATTTTAATGGCTACTAGCAGCAAACCTGTAAAATCTCAAATGCTCTTTAAGGGGGTGTGAGTTCTCGAGGTTTTATGAGGGATAGCGGGCCAATATAAGGGCCAAGTACCAGCACCCATCGCACATCATGTGCGCACACCCCCCGACCCCCCCGATCACCGGAACCCCAATGCCGTCGGTAAGGTTCTCCGACGATGCTCCGATGATGGTGCCCCGGTAAAGAAAAATGCGGAACCAGCACATGCCTGAGCCCAGCATGTGCTATGACAACACTCGGTCCAGTTCGATCTTAGACTGGGAATGAACTCCGTATGCTAGAGTGGGAATGAACTCCGTATGCCTAAGTCAATAAACGAAACGAGCGTACGGGCGCTCAACCGGCCAGAAGGGCGGGATGCACAAGCCGGGGATCGGTCGGGTCCCTCTCTGCGTGCTGTTGATCCTACTTCTGCAACCCTCGGTCTGGTCCAATCTTAGACTGAGAATGAACTTCGTATGCCTAAGCCAACCGACGAAACGAGCGGGCGGGCAGGCGCTACGCCGGCCAGAGAGACGGGTGGTAGGTGGGTTTAGGCACATCTTCATATTTCTACTTGCCAATGCCATTTTTATGGCTTGTAAATTCATACAATGGTCCCTTAAGCCTTCACATGAAGTTTATGGCAAGACGACTGGTTTTCTATTTTTCATGATTTTCGGAACTTTTTGCGGTTCAAAATTTTTTAAAATTTTTTCAGAAGGATTTTTGGCCCCAAACTTGGTAGACGTGATCCTTGTATTTTTGTTGGCATGCACAAAAATATTCAGCTAAAAACTGAAAGTGTACAAGATTTTGTGACCATTTGAAAAAAGTGTCCCCATTTCAGACACTTTAATGGCTACTTACAGCAAACCTGTAAAATCTCAAATGCTTTTTAAGGTGGTGTGAGTTCTCGAGGTTTGATGAGCGATAAGGGGCCAATATAAAGGACAAGTACCAGCACCCATCGCACATCATGTGTACCCAACCCCCCCGATTGTCGGAACCCCAATGTCGCCGGTCAAGTTCTCCGACGATGGTGCCTCGGTGAAGAAAAATACGGCACCAACACATGCCCGAGCCCAGCATGTGCTGTCGCAACCCTCGGTCCGGTTCAATCTTAGACTGGGAATGAACTTCGTATGCTTAGACTGGGAATCAACTCCATATGCCTAAGTCAACCCACGAAATGAGCATGTGGGTGCTCAGCCAGCCAGAGGGGTGGGATGCACAAGCCGGGGATCGGTCGGGTCCCCTCAGCATGCTGTCGATCCTACTACCGTAACCCTTGGTCTGGTCTGATGTTAGACTGGGAATGAACTCTGTATGCATAAGCCAATCGACGAAACGAACGGGCGGGCCGGCACTACATCGACCAGAGAGACGGGATGCGCATGCCGTGGATCGATAGGGTGGTAGGTGGGTTTAGGCACATCTTCATATTTCTACGTGCCAATGCCATTTTTATGGCTTGTAAATTCATACAATGGTCCCTTAAGCCTTCATGTGAAGTTTCATGGCAAGACACTCATTTTCTATTTTTCACGATTTTTGAAACTTTTGGCGGTTTGGGATTTTTTAAAATTTTTTCAGAAGGACTTTTGTCCCCAAACTTGGTAGACGTTATCTTTTTATTTTTTTTTGCATGCAAAAAAAAATTCAGCTAAAAACTCAAAGTGTACAAGATTTTGTGACCATTTGAAAAAAGTGTCCCCATTTCAGACGCTTTAATGGCTACTGGCAGCAAACCTGTAAAATCTCAAATGCTCTTTAAGGGGGTGTGAGTTCTCGAGGTTTGATGAGGGATAGGGGGCCAATATAAGGGCCAAGTACCAGTATCTATCGCACATCATGTGCGCACACCCCCTGGCCCCCCCGATCGCCGGAACCCCAATGTCATCGATAAGGTTCTCCGACGATGCTCCGATGATGGTGCCCCGATGAAGAAAAATGTGGCACCAACACATGCCCGAGCCCAGCATGTGCTGCCGCAACCCTCGGTCCAGTCCGATCTTAGACTGGGAATGAACTCCGTATGCATAGACTGGGAATGAACTTCGTATGCCTAAGTCAACTTATGAAACGAGCGTACGGGTGCTTAGTCGGCCAGAGGGGTGGGATGCACAAGCCGGGGATCGGCCCGGTCCCCCGCTGCGTGTTGTCGATCCTGCTGCCGCAACCCTCGGTCCGGTCTGATCTTAGACTTGGAATGAACTCCGTATGCCTAAGCCAACCGACGAAACGAGCAGGCAGGCGGCCACTATGCCGGCCAGAGAGACGGGATGCGCAAGCCGCAGATCGATAGGGTGGTAGGTTGGTTTGGGCACAGCTTCATATTTCTGTATGCCAAAGCCATTTTTATGGCATGTAAATTCATACAATGGTCCCTTAAGCCTTCAAGTGAAGTTTCATGGCAAGACGACTCGTTTTTTATTTTTCATGATTTTTAAAACTTTTTACGGTTTGGGATTTTTTAAAATTTTTTTGGAAGGTGTTTTGGCCCAAACTTGGTAGACGTGATCCTTTTATTTTTGTTAGTGTGCACAAAAAAATTCAGCTAAAAACTCGAAGTGTACAAGATTTTGTGACCATTTGAAAAAAGTGTCCCCATTTCAGACACTTTAATGGCTACTGGCAACAAACCTGTAAAATCTCAAATGCTCTTTAAGGGGGTGTGAGTTCTTGAGGTTTGATGAGGGATAGGGGGCCAATATAAGGGCCAAGAACCAGCACCCATCGCACATCCTATGCACACACCGCCTCGGCCCCCGGATCGTCGGAACCCCAATGCCACCGATCAGGTTCTCCAACGGTGGTGCCCCGGTGAAGAAAAATATGGCACCAACACATGCCCGAGCCTAGCATGTTTTGCCGAAACCCTCGGTCTGATCCGATCTTAGACTGGGAATGAACTTCGTATGCTTAGACTGGGAATAAACTCCGTATGCCTAAGTAAACCCATGAAACGAGCGTACGGGTGCTCAGCCGGTTAAAGGGGCGGGATGCGCAAGCCGAGGATCGGTCGGGTCCCCGTATGCATGCTACCAATCCTGCTGCTGTAACCCTTGATCTGGTCTAAACTTAGACTGGGAATGAACTCCGTATGCCTAAGCCAACCGACGAAACGAGCGGGCGGGCGGGTAGGCACTACGTCGGCCAAAGAGACGGGATGCGCAAGCCATGGATCGATAGGGTGGTAGGTGGGTTTAGGCACATCTTCATATTTCTGCATGCCAATGCTATTTTTATGGCTTGTAAATTCATACAATGGTCCCTTAGGCCTTCACGTGAAGTTTCATGGCAAGATGACTCGTTTTCTATTTTTCACGATTTTTGAAACTTTTTGCCATTTGGGATTTTTTAAAATTTTTTCGGAAGGAGTTTTGGCCCCAAACTTGGTAGACGTGTTCCTTGTATTTTTGTTGGCATGCACAAAAATTCAGCTAAAAATTCGAAGTGTACAAGATTTTGTGACCATTTGAAAAAAGTGTCCCCATTTCGGACACTTTAATGGCTACTAGTAGCAAACCTATAAAATCTCAAATGCTCTTTAAGGGGGTGTGAGTTCTTGAGGTTTGATGAGGGATAGGGGGCCAATATAAGGGCCAAGTACCAGCACCCATCGAACATCATGTGCGCACACCCCCTGGCCCCCCCGATCGACGGAACCCCAATGCCGCCAGTCAGGTTCTCGACGATGCTCCGACAATGGTGCCCCGACGAAGAAAAATACGGCACCAACACATGCCCGAGCCCAGCATGTGCTGCCGCAACCCTCGGTCCGGTCCGATCTTATACTGGGAATGAACTTTGTATGCGTAAGTCAACCCACGAAATGAGCGTGCGGGTGCTCAGCTGGCCAGAGGGGCGGGATGCGCAAGCTGGGGATCAGCCGGGTCCCCCTCTGAGTGCTGCCAATCCTGCTGCCGCAAACCTCGATCCGGTTTGATCTTAGACTAGGAATGAACTCTGTATGCCTAAGGCAACCGACGAAACGAGCGGGCGGGCGGGTGGGCACTACGTCGGCCAGAGAGACGGGATGCGCAAGCCATGGATCGATAGGGTGGTAGGTGGGCACATCTTCATATTTCTACAAGCCAATTCCATTTTTATGGCTTGTAAATTCATACAACGGTCCCTTAAGCCCTTCACGTGAAGTTTCATGGCAAGACGACTCGTTTTCTATTTTTCACAATTTTAGAAACTTTTTACGGTTCAGGATTTTTTTAAAATTTTTTTGGAAGGTGTTTTGGCCCAAACTTGGTAGATGTGATCCTTGTATTTTTGTTCATGTGCACAAAAAAATTCAGCTAAAAACTCGAAGTGTACAATATTTTGTGACCATTTGAAAAAATTGTCCCCATTTCAGACACTTTAATGGCTACTGGCAACAAACCTGTAAAATCTCAAATGCTCTTTAAGGGGGTGTGAGTTCTTGAGGTTTGATGAGGGATAGGGGGCCAATATAAGGGCCAAGAACCAGCACCCGATCAAGTTCTCCGACGGTGGTGCCCCGGTGAAGAAAAATATGGCACCAACACATGCCCGAGCCCAGCATGTGCTGTCGCAACCCTTGGTCTGATCCGATCTTAGACTGGGAATGAACTTCGTATGCTTAGATTGGGAATAAACTCCGTATGCCTAAGTAAACCCATGAAACGAGCGTACGGGTGCTCAGCCGGCTAGAGGGGCGGGATGCGCAAGCCGAGGATCGGTCGGGTCCCCGTATGCATGCTACCAATCCTGCTATTGTAACCCTTGATCTGGTCTAAACTTAGACTGGGAATGAACTCCGTATGCCTAAGCCAACCGACGAAACGAGCGGGCGGGCGGGTCAGCACTACGTCAGCCAAAGAGACGGGATGCGCAAGCCATGGATCGATAGGGTGGTAGGTGGGTTTAGGCACATCTTCATATTTCTGCATGCCAATGCTATTTTTATGGCTTGTAAATTCATACAATGGTCCCTTAGGCCTTCACGTGAAGTTTCATGGCAAGATGACTCGTTTTCTATTTTTCACGATTTTTGAAACTTTTTGCCATTTGGGATTTTTTAAAATTTTTTCGGAAGGAGTTTTGGCCCCAAACTTGGTAGACGTGTTCCTTGTATTTTTGTTGGCATGCACAAAAAGTTTAGCTAAAAATTCGAAGTGTACAAGATTTTGTGACCATTTGAAAAAAGTGTCCCCATTTCGGACACTTTAATGGCTACTAGTAGCAAACCTATAAAATCTCAAATGCTCTTTAAGGGGGTGTGAGTTCTTGAGGTTTGATGAGGGATAGGGGGCCAATATAAGGGCCAAGTACCAGCACCCATCGAACATCATGTGCGCACACCCCCTGGCCCCCCCGATCGACGGAACCCCAATGCCGCCAGTCAGGTTCTCCGACGATGCTCCGACAATGGTGCCCCGACGAAGAAAAATACGGCACCAACACATGCCCGAGCCCAGCATGTGCTGCCGCAACCCTCGGTCCGGTCCGATCTTATACTGGGAATGAACTTTGTATGCGTAAGTCAACCCACGAAACGAGCGTGCGGGTGCTCAGCTGGCCAGAGGGGCAGGATGTGCAAGCTGGGGATCAGCCGGGTCCCCCTCTGAGTGCTGCCAATCCTGCTGCCGCAAACCTTGATCCGGTTTGATCTTAGACTAGGAATGAACTCCGTATGCCTAAGGCAACCGACGAAACGAGCGGGCGGGCGGGTGGGCACTACGTCGGCCAGAGAGACGGGATGCGCAAGCCATGGATCGATAGGGTGGTAGGTGGGCACATCTTCATATTTCTACAAGCCAATTCCATTTTTATGGCTTGTAAATTCATACAACGGTCCCTTAAGCCTTCACGTGAAGTTTCATGGCAAGACGACTCGTTTTCTATTTTTCATAATTTTAGAAACTTTTTACGGTTCAGGATTTTTTTAAAATTTTTTCGGAAGGAGTTTTGGCCCCAACTTGGTAGACGTGATCCTTGTATTTTTGTTGGCATGCATAAAAAAATTCAGTTAAAAACTCGAATTGTACAAGATTTTGTAACCATTTGAAAAAAGTGTCCCCATTTCAGACACTTTAATGGCTACTGACAGCAAACCTATAAAATCTCAAATGCTCTTTAAGGGGGTGTGACTTCTCGAGGTTTGATGAGGGATAGGGGGCCAATATAAGGGCCAAGTACCAGCACCCATCACACATCATGTGCGCACACCCCCTCGGCCGCCCCGAATGCCGGAACCCCAGTGCCGTCGGTTAGGTTCTCCGGCGATGCTCCGGTGATGGTGCCCGGTGAAGAAAAATGCGACACCAACACTTGCTCGAGCCCAGCATGTGCTGTCATAACCCTCGGTCCGATCCGATCTTAGACTGGGAATGAACTCCGTATGCCTAAGTCAACCCACGAAACGAGCGTACGAGTGCTCAACCGGCCAAAGGGGTGGGATGCGCAAGCCGAGGATCGACTGGGTCCCCGTCTACGTGCTACCGATCCTGCTATTGCAACCCTTGATCCGGTCTGAACTTAGATTGGGAATGAACTCCGTATGCCTAAGCCAACCGATGAAATGAGCAGACGGGCGGGCAGGCACTACACCAGCCGAGAGACGGGATGCGCAAGCCGTGATCGATAGGGTGGTAGGTGGGTTTAGGCACATCTTCATATTTCTGCATTCCAATGCCATTTTTATGGCTTGTAGATTCATATAATGGTCCCTTAAGCCTTCACGTGAAGTTTCATGGCAAGACGACTTGTTTTCTATTTTTCAAGATTTTTGAAATTTTTTGCAGTTCGGGATTTTTTTAAATATTTTTGGAAGGAGTTTTGGCCCCAAACTTGGTAGACGTGACCCTTGTATTTTTGTTGGCATGCACAAAAAAGTTCAGCTAAAAACTCGAAGTGTACAAGATTTTGTGACCATTTGAAAAAAGTGTCCCCATTTCAGACATTTTAATGGCTACTGGCAGCAAACCTGTAAAATCTTAAATGCTCTTTAAGGGGGTGTGAGTTCTCAAGGTTTGATGAGAGATAGGTGGCCAATATAAGGACCAAGTGCCAGCACCCATCGCACATCATGTGCGCACACACCCTGGCCCCCCGATCGTCGCAACCCCAATGCCGCCGGTTAGGTTCTCCGGCGATGGTGGCCCGTGAAGAAAAATACGGCACCAGCACATGCCCGAGCCCAGCATGTCTTGCCGTAACCCTCGGTCTGGTCTGATCTTAGACTGGGAATGAACTTCGTATGCTTAGACTGGGAATGAACTTTGTATGCCTAAGTCAACCCACGAAACAAGCGCGCGGGCGCTCAGTCGGCCAGAAGGGCGGGGTGCGCAAGCTGCGGATCGGTCGGGTCCCCCTCTACGTGCTGCCAATCCTGTTGCCGTAACCCTCGGTCCGGTTCGATCTTAGACTGGGAATGAACCCTGTATGCCTAAGCCAACCGATGAAACAAGCGGGCGGGTGGGTGGGCCGGCACTACACCAGCCAGAGAGACGGGATGCGTAAGCCGTGGATCGATAGGGTGCTAGGTGGGTTTAGGCACATCTTCATATTTCTGCATGCCAATGCCATTTTTCTGGCCTGTAAATTCATACATTGGTCCCTTAAGCCTTCATGAGAAGTTTCATGGCAAGAAGACTCGTTTTCTATTTTTCACGATTTTTAAAACTTTTTACGGTTCGAGATTCTTTAAAATTTTTTCGAAAGGAGTTTTGGCCCCAAACTTGGTAGACGTGATCCTTGTATTTTTGTTGGCATGCACAAAAAAATTCAGCTAAAAACTCAAAGTGTACTAGATTTTGTGACCATTTGTAAAAAGTGTCCCCATTTCAGACACTTTAATGGCTACTGGCAGCAAACCTGTAAAATCTCAAATGCTCTTTAAGGGGGTGTGAGTTCTCGAGGTTTGATGAGGGATAGGGGGCCAATATAAGGGCCAAGTACCTGAACCCATCACACATCATGTGCGCACACCCCCCGGCCCCCTTGATCGTCGGAATCCCAATGCCGCCGATCAGGTTCTGCGGTGATGCTCCGACGATGGTGCCCCGATGAAGAAAAATACGGCACCAGCACATGCCTGAGCCCAGCATGTGCTACTGCAACCCTCGGTCTAGTCTGATCTTAGACAAGGAATGAACTCTGTATCCCTAAGTCAACCGACGAAACGAGTGTGCGGTCGCTCAATTGGCCAGAGGGGCGAGATGCGCAAGCCAGGGATCGGTCGGGTCCCGCTCTACGTGCTGCCAATCCTGCTGCCGCAACCCTCGGTCTGATCTGATCTTAGATTGGGAATGAACTTCGTATGCCTAAGCCAACCGATGAAATGAGCGGGCTGGCGGGCACTGTGCCGGCTAGAGAGACGGGATGCGCAACCCGTGGATCGATTGGGTGGTAGGTGGGTTTAGGCACATCTTCATATTTCTGCATGCCAATGCCATTTTTATGGCTTGTAAATTCATACAATGGTCCCTTAAGCCTTCACGTGAAGTTTCATGGCAAGACGACTCGTTTTCTATTTTTTAGGATTTTTGAAACTTTTTGCGGTTCGGGATTTTTCAAAATTTTTTTGGAAGGAGTTTTGGACCCAAACTTGGTAGACATGATGCTTGTATTTTTGTTGGCGTGCACAAAAAAATTCAACTAAAAACTTGAAGTGTACAAGATTTTGTGACCATTTGAAAAAAGTGTCCCCATTTCAGACATTTTAATGGCTACTGGCAGCAAACCTGTAAAATCTCAAATGCTCTTTAAGGGGGTCTGAGTTCTCAAGGTTTGATGGGGGATAGGGGGCCAATATAAGGGCCAAGTACCAGCACCCACCGCACATCATGTGCACACACCCCCCGGCCCCCCCGATCGTCGAAACCCCAATACCGTCGATTAGGTTCTCCGGCGATGGTGCCCCGGCAAAGAAAAATACGGCACCAGCACATGCCCGAGCCTAGCATGTGCTGCCGCAACCCTTAGTCTGGTCTGATCTTAGACTGGGAATGAACTCCGTATGCTTAGATTGGGAATGAACTCTGTATGCTTAGATTGGGAATGAACTCCGTATGCCTAAGTCAACCCACGAAACGAGTGTGCGGGCGCTCAGCCGGCCAGAGGGGGGGAATGCGCAAGCCGGGGATCGGTCGGGTCCCCCTTTGCGTGCTACCGATCCTATTGTCGTAACCCTCAGTCCGGTTCGATCTTAGACTGGGAATGAACTATTATGCCTAAGCCAACCGACGAAACGTGCGGGCGTGCGGGCGGGGACTACATCGGCCAGAGAGACGGGATGCGCACGATGTGGATCGATAGGGTGGTAGGTGGGTTTAGGCACATCTTCATATTTCTATGTGCCAATGCCATTTTTATGGCTTGTAAATTCATACAACGGTTCTTTAAAACTTCACATGAAGTTTAATGGCAAGACAACTCGTTTTTTTATTTTTCATGATTTTTGAAACTTTTTGCGGTTCGGGATTTTTTAAAAATTTTTTCGGAAGGAGTTTTGACCCCAAACTTGGTAGACGTGATCCATGTATTTTTTTTGGCATGCAAAAAAAAATTCAGCTAAAAACTTGAAGTGTACAGGATTTTGTGATCATTTGAAAAAAGTGTCCTCATTTTAGACACTTTAATGGCTACTGGTAGCAAACTTGTAAAATCTCAAATGCTCTTTTAAGGGGGTGTGAGTTCTCAAGGTTTGATGAGGGATAGGGGGCTAATATAAGGGCCAAGTACCAGCACTCATCGCACATCATGCGCGCACAACCCCCCGGCCCCCCCGGTTATCGGAACCCTAATGCCGCTGGTCAGGTTCTCCGGCGATGCTCTGGCGATGGTGCCCTGGCAAAGAAAAATACGGCACCAGCACATGCCCGAGCCCAGCAGGTGCTGTCACAACCCTCGGTCTGGTCCGATCTTAGACTGGGAATGAACTCCGTATGCCTAAGTCAAACCACGAAATGAACGTGCGGGCGCTCAGCCGGCCAGAGGGGCGGGATGCGCAAGCCGGGGATAGGTCGGGTCCCCTTCTACGTGCTGCCAATCCTGCTGGCACAACCCTTGGTACGGTCCGATCTTAGACTGGGAATGAACTCCGTATGCCTAAGCCAACCGACGAAACGAGCGGACAGGTGGGCGGGTGGGCACTACGCCGGCCAGAGAGACGGGATGTGCAAACCGTGGATCGATAGGCTGGTAGGTGGGTTTGGGCACATCTTCATATTTCTACATGCCAATGCCATTTTTATGGCTTGTAAATTAATACAATGGTCCCTTAAGCCTTCACGTGAAGTTTCATGGCAAGACGACTCGTTTTCTATTTTTCACGATTTTCAAAACTTTTTGCGGTTCAGGCTTTTTTAAAATTTTTTCGGAAGGAGTTTTGGCCCCAAACTTGGTAGACATGATCCTTCTATTTTTTTGGTATGGACCAAAAAATTCAGCTAAAAACTCGAAGTGTACAAGATTTTGTGACCATTTGAAAAAAGTGTCCTCATTTCAGACACTTTAATGGCTACTGGCAGCAAACCTGTAAAATGTCAAATGCTCTTTAAGGGCGTGTGAGTTCTCGAGGTTTGATGAGGGATAGGGGGCCAATATAAGGGCCAAGTGCCAGCACCCATCGCACATCATGTGTGCAAACCCCCCCGACCGTCTCGATCGTCGAAAGCTCAATGCCGCTGGTCAGGTTCTCTGGCGATGCTCCGGTGATGGTGCCTCGACGAAGAAAAATGCAGCACCAGCACATGCCCGAGCCTAGCATGTGCTACCGCAACCTTCAGTCTAGTCCGATCCTAGACTGGGAATGAACTCCGTATGCTTAGACTAGGAATGAGCACCGTATGCCTAAGTCAACCCACGAAACGAGCGTGCGGGTGCTCAGCCGGCCAAAGGGGTGGGATGCGCAAGCCGGGGATCGATCGGGTCCCCCTCTTCGTGCTATCGATCTTGCTATCGTAACCTTCAGTCTGGTCCAATCTTAGACTGGGAATGAACTCCGTATGCCTACGCCAACCGACGAAACGAGCGGGCGGGTGGGTGGGCACTACGACGACCAGAGAGACGGGATGCGCAAGCTTGGATCGATAGGGTGGTAGGTGGGTTTAGGCACATCTTCATATTTCTGCACGCCAATGCCATTTTTATGGCTTGTAAATTCATACAATGGTCCCTTAAGCCTTCACGTGAAGTTTCATGGCAAGACGACTCATTTTCTATTTCTCACGATTTTCAAAACTTTTTACGGTTCGGGATTTTTTTAAATTTTTTTGGAAGGTGTTTTGGCCCCAAACTTAGTAGACATGATCCTTGTATTTTTTTTCGTATGCATAAAAAAATTCAGCTAAAAACTCGAAGTGTACAAGATTTTGTGACCATTTGAAAAAAGTGTCCCAATTTCATACACTTTAATGGCTACTGGCAGCAAACCTGTAAAATCTCAAATGCACTTTAAGGCGGTGTGAGTTCTCGAGGTTTGATGAGAGATAGGGGGCCAATATAAGAGCCAAGTACCATCACCCATCGCACATCATGCGCACACACCCCCCCGGCCCCCCCGATCGTCGGAACCCCAATGCCGTCGGTCAGGTTCTCCGACGATACTCCGAAGATGGTGGCTCGACGAAGCAAAATGCAGCACCAGCACATGCTCAAGCCCAGCATGTGCTACCGCAACCCTCGGTCTAGTCGGATCTTAGATTGGGAGTGAACTCCGTATGCTTAGACTGGGAATGAACTCTGTATGCCTAAGTCAACGCATGAAATGAGCGTGCGGGCGCTCAGCCGGCCAGAGGGCGGGATACGTAAGCCGAGGATCGGTCGGGTCCCCCTCCATGTGCTACCGATCCTGCGGCTACAACCTACGGTCCGGTACAATCTTAGAATGGGAATGAACTCCGTATGCCTAAGCCAACCGACGAAACGAGCGGGCGGGCGGGCACTACGTCGGCCAGAGAGACGGGACGCGCAAGCCGTGGATCGATATGGTGGTAGGTGGGTTTAGGCACATTTTCAAATTTCTGCATGCCAATGCCATGTTTATGGCTTGTAAAGTCATACAATGGTCCCTTAAGCCTTCACCTGAAGTTTCATGGCAAGATGACTCGTTTTCTATTTTTCATGATTTTTGAAACTTTTTACGGTTCGGGATTTTTTAAAATTTTTTCGAAAGGAGTTTTGGACCCAAACTTGGTAGACGTGATCCTTGTATTTTTGTTGGCATGCACAAAAGAATTCAGCTAAAAACTCGAATTGTACAAGATTTTGTGACCATTTGAAAAAAGTGTTCCTATTTCAGACACTTTAATGGCTACTGGCAGTAAACCTGTAAAATCTCAAATGCTCTTTAAGGGTGTGTGAGTTCTCGAGGTTTGATGAGGGATAGGGGGCCAATATAAGGGCCAAGTACCAGTGCCTATCGCACATCATGTGCACATCCCCCCCGGCACCCCCGATCATCAGAACCCCAATGCCGCCGGTCAGGTTCTCCGGCGATGCTCCAACGATGGTGCCCCGACGAAGAAAAATGCGGCACCAGTGCATGACCGAGCCCAGCATGTGCTGCCGCAACCCTCGGTCTGATCCGATCTTAGACTAGGAATGAACTCCGTATGCTTAGACTGGGAATGAACTCCGTATGCCTAAGTCAACCCATGAAACGAGTGTGCGGGCGCTCAACCAGTCAGAGGGGCGGGATGCGCAAGCTGAGGATCGGTTGGGTCCCCCACTGCATGCTGTCGAACCTACTACCGCAACCCTCGATTTGGTCTGATCTTAGACTGGGAATGAACTCCGTATGCCTAAGCCAACCGACGAAACGAGCGGGCGGGCGGGCGGGCTCTACGCCGGCCAGAGAGATGGGATGCGCAAGCCGTGGATCGATAGGGTGGTAGGTGGGTTTAGGTACTTCTTCACATTTCTGCGTGCCAATGCCATTTTTATGGCTTGTAAATTCATAAAATGGTCCCTTAAGCCTTCACGTGATGTTTCATGGCAAGATGACTCGTTTTCTATTTTTCTTGATTTTTGAAACTTTTTGCAGTTCGGGATTTGCTAAAATTTTTTCGGAAGGAGTTTTGGCCCAAGGGGGTGTGAGTTCTCGAGGTTTGATGAGGGATAGGGGGTGAATATAAGGGCCAAGTACCAGCACCCATCGCAAATGTTGTGCGAACACCCCCTCGGCCCCCCCAATCGCCGGAACCCCAATGCCGTCGGTTAGGTTCTCTGGTGATGCTCCGGCGATGTTGCCTCACATTCTCGAGCCTAGCATGTGCTGCTGCAACCCTCGGTCTGATCTAATCTTAGACTAGGAATGAACTCTGTATGCCTAAGTCAACCCACGAAACGAGCGTATGGGCACTCAGTCAGCCAGAAGCACGAGATGCGCAAGCCGAGGATCGGCCACGTACCCCTCTACGTGCTGGCGATCCTATTACCCAACCCTCGATCTAGTCTGATCTTAGACTAGGAATGAACTCCGTATGCCTTAGGCAATCGACGAAACGAGCGGGCGGGCGGGCACTATGCCAGCCATAGAGACGGGATGCGCAAGCCGTGGATCGATAGGGTGGTAGGTGGGTTTAGGCACATCTTCATCTTTTCGCGTGCCAATGCCATTTTTATGGCTTGTAAATTCATACAATGGTCCCTTAAGCCTTCACGTGAAGTTTCATGACAAGACGACTCGTTTTCTATTTTTCATGATTTTTGAAACCTTTGCGGTTTGAGATTTTTTTAAATTTTTTCGAAAGGCGTTTTGGCCCGAACGTGGTAGACCTGATCCTTGTATTTTTTTTGGCATGCACAAAAAAATTCAGCTAAAAACTCGAAGTGTACAAGATTTTGCGACCATTTGAAAAAAGTGTCCCCATTCCAAACACTTTAATTGCTACTGGCAGCAAACCTGTAAAATCTCAAATGCTCTTTAAGGGGGTGTGAGTTCTCGAGGTTTGATGAGGGATAGGGGGCCAACAAAAGGGCCAAGTACCAGCACCCATCGTACATCATATGCGCACACCCCCCGGCCCCCCCGATCGTCAGAACCCCAATGCCGTCGGTAAGGTTCTCCAACGATGCTCCAATGATTGTGCCCCGGGGAAGAAAAATGCGACACCAACACATGCCTGAGCCAAGCATGTGCTGACGTAACCCTCGGTCCGATTCGATCTTACACTGGGAATGAACTCCATATGCTTAGACTGGGAATGAACTCCGTATGCCTAAGTCAACCCATGAAACGAGCGTGCGGGTGCTCAGCCGACCAGAGGGGCGGGATGCGTAAGCTGGGGATCGATCGACTCCCCCTCTGCAAGCTACCAATCCTGCTACCGCAACCCTCAGTCTGGTCTGATCTTAGACTGGGAATGAACTCCTTATGCCTAAGCCAAACGACAAAACGAGCGGGCGGGTGGAAGGGCACTACGTCGGCCAGAGAGACGGGATGCGCAAGCCGTGTATCGATAGGGTGGTAGGTGGATTTTGGCACATCTTCATATTTCTGTGTGCCAATGCCATTTTTATCGCTTGTAAATTCATACAATGGTCCCTTAAGCGTACACGTGAAGTTTCATGGCAAGACGACTCGTTTTCTATTTTTCACGATTTTTGAAACTTTTTACGATTCAGGATTTTTTAAAATTTTTTCGGAAGGAGTTTTGGCACCAAACTTGGTAGACGTGATCTTTGTATTTTTTTTGGCATGCATAAAACAATTCAGCTAAAAACTCGAAGTGTACAAGATTTTGTGACCATTTGAAAAAAGTGTCCCCATTTCAGACACTTTAATGGCTACTGGCAGCAAACTTGTAAAATCTCAAATGCTCTTTAGGGGGTGTGAGTTCTCGAGGTTTGATGAGGGAGAGGGGGCCAATTTAAGGGCCAAGTAGTAGCACCCATCGCACATCATGTGCGCACACCCCCTGGCCCCCCCGATCGTCGGATCCCCAATGCCGCTGGTCAGGTTCTCCGGCGATGCTTCGGCGATGGTGCCTCGATTAAGAAAAATGCGGCACCAACACATGCCCGAGCCCAGCATGTGCTGGCGCAACCCTCGGTCCGATCCGATCTTAGACTGGGAATGAACTCCGTATGCTTAGACTGGGAACGAACTCCGTATGCCTAAGTGAACCCACGGAACGAGAATGCGGGTGCTCAGCCGGCCAGAGGGGCAGGATGCGCAAGTCGGGGATCGACCGGCTCCCCCTTTGCATGCTGCCGATCCTGCTGTCACAACCCTCGGTCTGATCTGATCTTAGACTGGAAATGAACTCCGTATGCCTAAGCCAACCGACGAAACGAGCAGATGGGCGCGTGGGCGGGCGGGCACTATGCCGACTAGAGATATGGGATGCGCAAGTCGTGGATTGATAGGATGGTAGGTGGGTTTAGGCACATCTTCCTATTTCTGCATGCCAATACCATTTTTATGGCTTGTAAATTTGTACAATGGTCCCTTAAGCCTTCACGTGAAGTTTCATGGCAAGACGACTCGTTTTCTATTTTTCATGATTTTCAAAACTTTTTTGTGGTTCGGGATTTTTTAAAATTTTTTCAGAAGGAGTTTTGGCCCCAAACATGGTAGACGTGATCCTTGTATTTTTGTTGGCATGCATAAAACAATTCAGCTAAAAACTTAAAGTGTACAAGATTTTGGGACCACTTAAAAAAAGTGTCCCCATTTCAGATACTTTAATGGCTACTGGCAGCAAACCTATAAAATCTCAAATGCTCTTTAAGGGGGTGTGAGTTCTCGAGGTTTGATGAGGGATAGGGGGCCAATATAAGGGCCAAGTACCAGCACCCACCGCACATCATGTGTGCATGCCACTCCCCGGCCCCCCGATCACCGGAACCCCAATGCCATTAGTCAGGTTCTCCGGGGATGCTCCGGTGATGGTGCCCCGATGAAGAAAAATGTGGCACCAACATATGCCCGAGCCAGCATGTGCTGCCGCAACCCTCATTCCAGTCTGATCTTAGATTGGGAATGAACTCCGTATGCTTAGACCGGGAGTGAACTCTGTATGACTAAGTCAAACCACGAAATAAGGTTGCGGGTGCTCAGCCAGCTAGAGGGGCGAGATGCGCAAGCCGGGGATCGATTGGGTCCCCCTCTGCATGCTGTCGATCCTGCTGCAGTAACCCTCAATCTGGTCTAATCTTAGACTGGGAATGAACTCCGTATGCCTAAGCCAATCGATGAAACGAGCGGGTGGGCAGGCGGGCGGGCACTACACCGGCCAGAGAGACGGGATGCGCAAGCCGTGGATCGATAGGGTGGTAGGTGGGTTTTGGCACATCTTCATATTTCTACATGCCAATGCCATTTTTATGGCTTGTAAATTCATACAATGGTCCCTTAAGCCCTCACGTGAAGTTTCATGGCAAGACGACTCGTTTTCTATTTTTCACGATTTTTGAAACTTTTTACGATTCAAGATTTTTTAAAAATTTTTCGGAAGGAGTTTTAGCATCAATATTGGTAGACGTGATCCTTGTATTTTTGTTGGCATGTGCAAAAAAATTCAGCTAAAAAGTCGAAGTGTACAAGATTTTGTGACCATTTGAAAAAAGTGTCCCCATTTCAGACACTTTAATGGGTACTGGCAGCAAACCTGTAAAATCTCAAATGCTCTTTAAGGGGGTGTGAGTTCTGGAGGTTTGATGAGGGATAGGGGACCAATATAAGAGCCAAGTACCAGCACCCAACGCACATCATTTGCGCACACCCCCCGGCCCCCCCGATCGACGAAACCCCAATGCCGCCGGTTAAGTTCTCTGACGATGCTCAGGTGATGATGCCCCGGCAAAGAAAAATGCGGCACCAACACGTGCCCAAGCCCAGCATGTGGTGCTGCAACCCTCGGTCTGGTCCAATCTTAGATTGGGAATGAACTCCATATGCTTAGACTGGGAATGAACTCCGTATGCCTAAGTGAACCCACGAAACGAGCATGCGGGTGCTCAGCCGGCCAGAAGGGCGGGATGCACAAGTCGGGGATCGACCGGGTCCCCCCTCTGTGTGCTGTCGATCCTGCTACCATAACCCTCAGTCCGGTCTGATCTTAGACTGGGAATGAACTCCGTATGCCTAAGCCAACCAACGAAACGAGCGGGCGAGCGGGCGGGCACTACGCCGACCAGAGAGACGGGATGCGCAAGCCGTGGATCAATAGGGTGGTAGGTGGGTTTAGGCACATCTTCATATTTCTGCCTGCCAATGCCATTTTTATGGCTTGTAAATTCATACAATGGTCCCTTAAGCCTTCACGTGAAGTTTTATGGCAAGACGACTAGTTTTCTATTTTTCATAACTTTTGAAACTTTTTGCGGTTTGGGATTTTTTAAAATTTTTTCGGAAGGTGTTTTGGCCCCAAACTTGGTAGACATGATCCTTTTATTTTTGTTGGCACGCACAAAAAAATTCAGCAAAAAACTGGAAGTGTACAAGATTTTGTGACCATTTGAAAAAAGTGTCCCCATTTCAGACACTTTAATGGCTACTAGCAGCAAACCTGTAAAATCTCAAATGCTCTTTAAGGGGGTGTGAGTTCTGGAGGTTTGATGAGGGATAGGGGGCCAATATAAGGGCCAAGTACCAGCACCCATTGCACATCATGTGCGCACACCCCCCCCGGCCCCCCGACCGCCAGAACCCCATTACTGCCGGGCAGGTTCTCCAGCGATGCTCCGGCAATGGTGGCCCGATGAAGAAAAATGCGGCACCAACACATGCCTGAGCCTAGCATGTTCTGTCGCAACCCTCGGTCTGGTCAGATCTTAGACTAGGAATGAACTCCATATGCTTAGACTGGGAATGAGCTCCATATGCCTAAATCAACCCACTAAACGAACGTGCGGGTGGTCAACCGGCCAGAGGGGCGGGATGCGTAAGCCGGGGATCGGTTGAGTGCCTCTCTGCATGCTGCTGATCCTACTGCTGCAACCCTCAGTCAGGTATAATCTTAGACTACGAATGAACTCCATATGCCTAAGCCAACCGACAAAATGAGCGGGCAGGCGGGGGGGCGGGCACTACGTCAGCCAGAGAGACGGGATGCGCAAGCCGTGGATCGATAGGGTGGTAGGTGGGTTTAGGCACATCTTCATATTTCTGCATGCCAATGCCATTTTTATGGCTTGTAAATTCATACAATGGTCCCTTAAGCCTTCACGTGAAGTTTCATGGCAAGACGACTCGTTTTCTATTTTTCATGATTTTTGAAACTTTTTGTGGTTCAGGATTTCTTAAAATTTTTTCGAAAGGAGTTTTGGCCCCAAACTTGGTGGACGTGATCCTTGTATTTTTGTTGGCATGCACAAAAAAATTCAGCTAAAAACTCGAAGTGTACAAGATTTTGTGACCATTTGAAAAAAGTGTTCCTATTTCAAACACTTTAATGGCTACTGGCAGCAAACCTGTAAAATCTCAAATGCTCTTTAAGGGGGTGTGAGTTCTCGAGATTTGATGAGGGATAGGGGGCCAATATAAGGGCCAAGTACCAGCACCCATCGCACATCATGTGTGCACACCCCCCCGACCCCCGATCGTCGGAACCCCAATGTCGCCGGTCAGGTTCTCCGGTGATGCTTTGGCGATGGTGCCCCAACGAAGAAAAATATGGCACCAGCACATGCTCGAGCCCAGCATGTGCAGCCGCAACCCTCGGTCCGATCTGATCTTAGACTGGGATTGATCTTTGTGAGCTTAGACTGGGAATGAACTCCGTATGCTTAGACTAGGAATGAACTCCGTATGCCTAAGTCAACCCACGAAATGAGCGTGTGGGCGCTCAACCGGCCAGAGTGGTGAGATGCGCAAGCCGGGGATCGATCGAGTCCACCTCTACGTGCTGTCGATCCTACTATCGTAACCCTCGGTCCGGTCTGATCTTAGACTGGGAATGAACTCCGCATGCCTAAGCCAACCGACAAAACGAGCGGGTGGGCAGGCGGGCATTACGTCGGCCAGAGAGACGGGATGCGCAAGCCATTGATCGATAGGGTGGTAGGTGGCTTTAGACACATCTTCATATTTCTGCATTCCAATGCCATTTTTATGGCTTGTAAATTCATACAATGGTCCCTTAAGCCTTCACGTGAAGTTTCATGGCAAGACGACTCGTTTTATATTTTTCACGATTTTTCAAACTTTTTATGGTTCGGGAGTTTTTAAAATTTTTTTGAAAGGATTTTTTGTCCCAAACTTGGTACACATGATCCTTGTATTTTTTTTGGTATGCACAAAAAAATTCAGCTAAAAACACGAAGTGTACAAGATTTTGTGACCATTTGAAAAAAGTGTCCCCATTTCTGACACTTTAATGGCTACTGACAGCAAACTCGTAAAATCTCAAATGCTCTTTAAGGGGGTGTGAGTTCTTTAGGTTTGATGAGGGATAGGGGGCCAATATAAGGGCCAAGTACCAGCACCCATTGCACATCATGTGCGCACACCCCCCGGCCCCCCCGATCGCCGGCACCCCAATGCCGCCGGTCAAGTTCTCCGGTGATGCTCCGGCGATGGTGCCCCAGCGAAGAAAAATGCGGCACCAGCACCTGCCCGAGCCCAGCATGTGCTGTCGCAACCCTCGGTCCAGTCCGATCTTAGACTGGGAATGAAGTCCGTATGCTTAGACTGGGAATGAACTCCATATGCCTAAGTCAACCCACGAAACGAGCGTGCGGGTGCTCAACCGGCCAGAGGGATGGGATGCGCAAGTCGGGGATCGATCGGCTCCCCCTCTAGGTGCTGCCGATCCTACTACCGCAACCCTCGGTCTGGTCCGATCTTAGACTAGGAATGAACTCCGTATGCCCAAGCCAACCGACAAAACGAGCAGACGAGCAGGCGGGCACTACGTCGGCTAGAGAGACGGGATGCGCAAGCTATGGATTGATAGGGTGGTAGGTGGGTTTAGGCACATCTTCATATTTCTAAGTGCCAATGCCATTTTTATGGCTTGTAAATTCATACAATGGCCCCTTAAGCCTTCACGTGAAGTTTCATGGCAAGACGACTCGTTTTCTATTTTTCACAAATTTTAATACTTTTTATGGTTCGAGATTTTTTTAAATTTTTTTGAAAAGAGTTTTATCCCCAAACTTGGTAGACGTGACCCTTGTATTTTTTTGGCATGCACAAAAAAATTCAGCTATAAACTCGAAGTGTACAAGATTTTGTGACCATTTGAAAAAAGTGTCCCCATTTCAGACACTTTAATGGCAACTGCCAGCAAACCTGTAAAATCTCAAATGCGCTTTAAGGGGGTGTGAGTTCTTGAGGTTTGATGAGGGATAGGGGGACAATATAAGGGCCAAGTACCAGCACCCATCGTACATCATGTGCGCGCACCCCCCGACACCCCCGATCACCGGAACCCCAATGTCGCCTGTCAGGTTCTCCGACGATGGTCTGGCGATGGTGCCCCAATGAAGAAAAATGCGGTACCAGCACATGCCCGAGCCCAGCATGTGTTGCTGCAACCCTCAGTCTGGTCCAATCTTTCACTGGGAATGAACTCCCTTTGCTTAGACTGGGAATGAACTCCGTATGCCTAAGTGAACCCACGAAACGAGCGTGCGGGTGCTCAGCCGGCCAGAGGGGCGGGATGCGTAGGCCGGGGATCGGCCGGGTCCCTCTCTGTGTGCTGTCGATCCTGCTATAGAAACCCTCAGTCTGGTCCAATCTTAGACTAGGAATGAACTCCGTATGCCTAAGCCAACCGACGAAACGAGGGGGCGGGCACTACGCTGGCCAGAGCGACGGGATGCGCAAGTCATGGATCGATAGGGTGGTAGGTGGGTTTAGGCACATCTTCATATTTTTGTGTGCCAATGTGATTTTTATGGCTTGTAAATTTATACAATGGTCCCTTAAGCCTTCACGTGAAGTTTCATAGCAAGACGACTCCTTTTCTATATTTCACGATTTTCAAAACTTTTTGCGGTTCGAGATTTTTTAAAATTTTTTCGGAAGGAGTTTTGGCCCCAAACTTGGTAGACGAGATCCTTGTATTTTTGTTGATACGCACAAAACAATTCAGCTAAAAACTCGAAGTGTACAAGATTTTGTGACCATTTGAAAAAAGGGTCCCCATTTCAGACACTTTAATGGCTACTGGCAGCAAACCTGTAAAACCTCAAATGCTTTTTAAGGGGGTGTGAGTTCTTGAGGTTTGACGAGGGATATGGGGCCAATATAAGGGCCAAGTACCAGCACCAATCGCACATCATGTGTGCACACCCCCCAGCCCCCCCGATCACCGGAACCCCAATGCCGTCGATCAAGTTCCCCAGCGATGCTCCGGTGATGGTGCACAGACGAAGAAAAATGCGGCACCAACACATGCCTGAGCCCAGCATGTGGTGCCGCAACCCTCGTTCCGGTTCGATCTTAGACTGGGAATGAACTCGGTATGCTTAGACCGGGAATGAACTCGGTATGCCTAAGTCAACCCATGAAATGAGCGTGCCGACACTCAGCCGGCCAGAGGGGCGGGATACGTAAGCCGGGGATCGGTCGGGTCCCACTCTGCATGCTGCCGGTCCTGCTGCCGTAACCCTCGATCCAATCTGACCTTAGACTGGGAATGAACTCCGTATGCCTAAGCCAATCGACAAACGAGCGGGCGGGCGGGCGGGCGGGCACTACGCTGGCCCTACAGACGGGATGCGCAAGCCGTGGATCGATAGGGTGGTAGGTGGCTTTAGGGACATCTTCATATTTCTACGTGCCAATGCCATTTTTATGGCTTGTAAATTCATACAATGGTCGTTTAAGCCTTCACGTGAAGTTTCATGGCAAGACGACTCGTTTTCTATTTTTCACGATTTTTGAAACTTTTTACGGTTTGAGATTTTTTAAAATTTTTTCGGAAGGTGTTTTAGCCCCAAACTTGGTAGATGTGATCCTTGTATTTTTTTTGGCTCGCACAAAAAAATTCACCTGAAAACTCGAAGTGTACAAGATTTTGTGACCATTTGAAAAAAGTGTCCCCGTTTCAAACACTTTAATGGCTACTGGTAGCAAACCTGTAAAATCTCAAATGCTCTTTAAGGGGGTGTGAGTTCTCAAGGTTTGGTGAGGGATAGGGGGCCAATATAAAAGCCAAGTACCAGCACCCATCGCACATCATGTGCGCACACCCCCCGGCCCCTCGATCGCCGGAACCCCAATGCCGCCGGTTAGGTTCTTCGACGATGCTCCGGTGATGGTGCCCCGACGAAGAAAAATGTGGCACCAACACATGCTCGAGGCCAGCATGTGCTGCCGTAACCCTCGGTCCGGTCCGATCTTAGACTGGGAATGAACTCCGTATGCTTAAACTGGGAATGAACTCCGTATGCCTAAGTCAACCCACGAAAGGAGCGTGTGGGCGCTTAGCCGGCCAGAGGGGCGGGTTGTGCAAGCTGGGGATCGGTCGGGTCCCCCTCTACGTGCTGTCGATCCTGCTACCGGAACCCTTGGTCCTGTCCAATCTTAGGCTGGGAATGAACTCCGTATACTTAAGTCAACCCACGAAACGAGCGTGCGGGTGCTCAACCGGCCAAAGGGGTGAGATGTGCAAGCCGGTGATCGGTCGGGTCCCCCTACGTGCTACCAATCCTGCCATCGCAACCCTCGGTCCAGTCTGATCTTAGACTAGGAATGAACTCCGTATGCCTATGCCAACAGACGAAACGAGCGGGCAGGCACTACGTCGGCTAGAGAGACGGGATGCGCAAGCCGTGGATCGATAGGGTGGTAGGTGGGTTTAGGTACATCTTCAGATTTCTGCATGCCAATGCCATTTTTATGGCTTGTAAATTCATACAATGGTCCCTTAAGCCTTCACGTGAAGTTTCATGGCGAGACGACTCGTGTTATATTTTTCACGATTTTTAAAACTTTTTACGGTTCGTGATTTTTTAAAATTTTTTTGGAGGGAGTATTGGCTCCAAACTTGGTAGACATGATCCTTGTATTTTTTTTCACATGCAAAAAAAAATTCAGCTAAAAAATTGAAGTGTACAAGTTTTTGTGATCATTTGAAAAAAGTGTCCCCATTTCAGACACTTTAGTGGCTACTGGCAGCAAACCTGTAAAATCTCAAATGCTCTTTAAGGGGGTGTGAGTTCATGAGGTTTGATGAGGGATAGGGGGCCAATATAAGGGCCAAGTACCAGCACCCATCGCACATCATGTGCGCACAGCCCCCGACCCCCTCGATCGTCGGAACCCCAATGCTGCCAGTTAGGTTCTCCGACGATGCTCCGACGATGGTGCCTCGATGAAGAAAAATTCGGCACCAACACATGCCCGAGCCCAGCATGTGCTGCCGGAACCCTCGGTCCGGTCTGATCTTAGACTGGGAATGAACTCTGTTTGCAAAAGCGAACCGATAAAATGAGCGAGCGGGCGGGCGAGCGGGCACTACGCCGACCAGAGAGACGGGATGCGCAAGCCATGGATCAATAGGGTGGTAGGTGGGTTTAGGCACATCTTCATATTTCTGCATGCCAATGCCATTTTTATGGCTTGTGAATTCATAAAATGGCCCCTTAAGCCTTCACGTGAAGTTTCATGGCAAGACGACTCATTTTCTATTTTTCACAATTTTTGAAACTTTTTGTGGTTCGGGATTTTTTAAAAATTTTTTTGAAAGGTGTTTTGGCCCCAAACTTGGTAGACGTGATCCTTGTATTTTTTTTGGCATGCAAAAAAAAATTCAGCTAAAAACTCGAAGTGTACAAGATTTTGTGACCATTTGAAAAAAGTGTCCCCATTTCAGACACTTTAATGGCTACTGGCAGCAAACCTGTAAAATCTCAAATGCTCTTTAAGGGGGTGTGAGTTCATGAGGTTTGATGAGGGATAGGGGGCCAATATAAGGGCCAAGTACCAGCACCCATCGCACATCATGTGCGCACACTCCCTGGCTCCCCCGATCGTCGGAAACCCAACGCCGCCGGTCAGGTTCTCTGGCGATGCTCGGACGATGGTGCCCCGACGAAGAAAAATGTGGCACCAGCACATGCCCGAACCGAGCATGTGCTATCGTAACCCTCGGTCCGGTCTGATCTTAGATTGGGAATGAACTCCGTATGCCTAAGTCAACCCACGAAACGAGCGTGTGGGCGTTCAGCCGGCCAGAGGGGCGGGATACGCAAGCCGGGGATCGGTCGGGTCCCCCTTTGCGTGCTGCTGATCCTGCTGCCGCAACCCTCGGTCCGGTCCAATTTTAGACTGGGAATGAACTCCATATGCTTAGACTGGGTATGAACTCCTAATGCTGCCGATCAGTTTCTCTGGCGATGCTCCGGTGATGGTGCCCCGGAGAAGAAAAATGGGGCACCAGCACATGCCCGAGCCTATCATGTGCGGCCGCAACCCTCGGTCTGGTCCGATCTTAGATTGGGAAAGAACTTTGTATGCTTAGACTGGGAATGAACTCCGTATGCCTAAGTCAACTCACAAAACGAGTGTGCGGGCGCTCAGCCAGCCAGAGGGGCGGGATGCACAAAACGGGGATCGGTCGGGTCCCCCTCTACATGCTGCTAATCTTGCTGTCGCAACCCTCGGTCCGGTCCAATCTTAGACTGGGAATGAACTCCGTATGGCTAAGCCAACCGATGAAACGAGCGAGCGGCCGGGCGGGCAGTCACTACGTCGGCCAGAGAGACGGGATGCGCAAGTCGTGGATCGATAGGGGGTAGGTGGGTTTAGGCACATCTTCATATTTCTACATGCCAATGCCATTTTTATGGCTTGCAAATTCATACAATGGTCCCTTAAGCCTTCACGTCAAGTTTCATGGCAAGACGACTCATTTTCTATTTTTCACAATTTTTAAAACTTTTTGCGGTTCGAGATTTTTTAAAATTTTTTCAGAATGAGTTCTGGCCCCAAACTTGGTAAACATGATCCTTGTATTTTTGTTGGCATGCGCAAAAAAATTCAGCTAAAAACTCGAAGTGTACAAGATTTTGCGACCATTTGAAAAAAGTGTCCCCATTTCAGACACTTTAATGGCTACTAGTAGCCAACCTGTAAAATCTCAAATGCTCTTCAAGGGGGTGGGAGTTCTCAAGGTTTGATAAGGGATAGGGGAACAATATAAGGGCCAAGTACCAGCACCCACCGCACATCATGTGCGCACACCCCGCTGGCCCCCCTACCGTCGGAACCCCAATGCCGTCGGTCAGGTTCTCCGACGATGCTCCGACGATGGTGCCCCGATGAAGAAAAATACGGCACTAGCACATGCCCGAGCCTAGCATACAATGGTCCCTTAAACCTTCACGTGAAGTTTCATGGCAAGATGACTCGTTTTTTATTTTTCATGATTTTCGAAACCTTTTACGGTTTGGGATTTTTTAAAATTTTTTTGGAAGGAGTTTTAGCCCCAAACTTGGCAGACGTGATCCTTGTATTTTTGTTGGCATGCACAAAAAAATTCAGCTAAAACCTCGAAGTGTACAACATTTTGTGACCATTTCACTAAAGTGTCCACATTTCAGACACTTTAATGGCTACTAGAAGCAAACCTGTAAAATCTCAAATGCTCTTTAAGGGGGTGTGAGTTCTCGAGGTTTGATGAGGGATAGGGGCCAATATAAGGGCCAAGTACCAGCACCCATCGCACATCATGTGCGCACACCCCCCGCCCCCCTGATCGTCGGAACCCCAATGCCACCGGTCGGGTTCTCCGATGATGGTGCCCTAACGAAGAAAAATGTGGCACCAGCACATGCCCGAGCCCAGCATGTGCTACCGCAACCCTCGGTCCGGTCCGATCTTAGACTGGGAATGAGCTCCGTATGCTTAGACTGAGAATGAACTCCGTATGCCTAAGTCAACCCATGAAACAAGCGTGCGGGCGCTCAGCCGGCCAGAGGGGCGGAATGCGCAAGCTGAGGATCGATCGGATCCCCACTGCTTGTTGCCGATCCTTCTGCCGCAACCCTCAATCCAGTCTGATCTTAAACTGGGAATGAACTCTGTATGCTTAGACTGGGAATGAACTCCGTATGCCTAAGTCAAACCATGAAACGAGCAAGCGAGCGCTCAGTCGGCCAGAGGGGCGAGATGCGCAAGCCGGGGATCGATTGGGTCCCTCTCTGCGTGCTGCCGATCCTACAGTCGTAACCCTCAGTTTAGACCAATCTTAGACTGGGAATGAACTCTGTATGCTTAGATTGGGAATGAACTCCGTATTCTTAGACTGGGAATGAACTCCGTATGCCTAAGTCAACCCATAAAACGAGCGTACGGGCGTTTAGCCGGCCAGAGGGGCAAGATGCGCAAGCTGGGGATCGGTCGGGTCCCCCTCTTCGTGCTGCCGATCTTGCTGTAACCACCCTCGATCCGGTCTGATCTTAGACTGGGAATGAACTCTGTATGCCTAAGCCAATCGACGAAACGAACGGGCGGGTGGGTGGGTAGGCACTACGCCGGCCAGAGAGACGGGATGCGCAAGCCATGTACCGATAGAGTGGTAGGTGGGTTTAGGCACATCTTCATATTTCTGTGTGATAATGCCATTTTTATCGCTTGTAAATTCATACAATGGTCCCTTAAGCCTTCATGTGAAGTTTCATGTTAAGACGACTCGTTTTCTATTTTTCACAATTTTTGAAACTTTTTACGGTTTGAGATTTTTTAATATTTCTTCAGAAGGAGTTTTGGATCCAAACTTGGTAGATGTGATCCTTGTATTTTTGTTGGCATGCATAAAAATATTCAGCTAAAAACTCGAAGTGTACAAGATTTTGTGACCATTTGACAAAAGTGTCCCCATTTCAGACACTTTAATGGCTACTGGCAGCAAACCTGTAAAATCTCAAATGCTCTTCAAGGGGGTCTGAGTTCTCCAGGCTTGATGAGGGATAGGGGGCCAATATAAGGGCCAACTAACAGCACCCATCGCACATCATGTGCGTACACCCCCCCCGACGCCCCGATCGCCAGAACCTCAATGCCGCTGGTCAGGTTCTCCAACGATGCTCTGGCGATGGTGCCCCGGCGAAGAAAAATGCGCCACCAGCACATGCCGAGCCCAGTATGTGCTGCCATAACCCTTAGTCCAGTTTGATCTTAGACTGGGAATGAACTCCGTATGCTTAGACTGGGAATGAACTTCGTATGCCTAAGTCAACCCACGAAATGAGCGTGCGGGTGCTCAGCCAGCCAGAGGGCGGGATGCACAAGCCGGGGATCGGTCGGGTCCTCCTCTGTGTGGTGTCGATCCTGCTACCGCAACCCTTATTTTGGTCAGATCTAAGACTGGGAATGAACTCTGTATGCCTAAGCCAACCGATGAAACGAGCGGACGGGCGGGCGGGCCGACGGGCACTACACCGGCCAGAGAGACGGGATGCGCAAGCCGTGGATCGATAGGGTGGTAGGTGGGTTTAGGCACATCTTCATATTTCTACGTGCCAATGCCATTTTATGGCTTGTAAATTCATACAATGGTCCCCTTAAGCCTTCACGTGAAGTTTCATGGCAAGACGACTCGTTTTCTATTTTTCATGATTTTCGAAACTTTTATGGTTCGAGATTTTTTTAAAGTTTTTTGGTAGGAGTTTTGGATCCAAACTTTTTAGATGTGATCCTTGTATTTTTTTTGGCATGCATAAAAAAATTCAGCTAAAAACTCGAACTGTACAAGATTTTGTGACCATTTGAAAAAAGTGTCCCCATTTCAGACACTTTAATGGCTACTGGCAGCAAACCTATTAAATCTCAAATGCTCTTTAAGGGGGTGTGAGTTCTCGAGGTTTGATGAGAGATAGGAGGCCAATATAAGGGCCAAGTGCCAGCAACCATCACACATCATGTGCGCACACCCCCCGGCCCCCTCTATCGTCGAAACCCCAATGCCGCCAGTCAGGTTCTCCGGTGAAGAAAAATACGGCAGCAGAACATGCCCAAGCACAGCATATGCTGCCACAACCCTCGGTCCGGTCTGATCTTAGACTGGGAATGAACTCCGTATGCTTAGACTAGGAATGAACTCCGTATGCCTAAGTCAACCCACGAAACGAGCGTGCGGGTGCTTAGCCGGCCAAAGGGGCGGGATGCCTAAGCCGAGGATCGGCCTGGTCCCCCTCTGCGTGCCGTCGATCCAGCTGCCGTAACCCTCGGTCTGGTCCAATCTAAGACTGGGAATGAACTCCGTATACCTATGCCAACCGATGAAATGAGTGGGTGGGCAGGAGGGCGGGCACTACGTCGGCAAGAGAGGCGGGATGCGCAAGCCGTGGATCGATAGGGTGGTTGGTGGGTTTAGGCACATCTTCATATTTCTGCATGCCAATGCCATTTTTATGGCTTGTAAATTCATACAATGGTCCGTTAATCCTTCACATGAAGTTTCATGGCAAGATGACTCATTTTCTATTTTTCATGATTTTTGAAACTTTTTGCGGTTTAGGATTTTTTAAAATTTTTTCGGACGGAGTTTTAAACCCAAACATGGTAGACATGATCCTTGTATTTTTATTGGCTGAGGCATACGGAGTTCATTCCCAGTCTAAGATCCAACCAGACTGAGGGTTGCGGCAGCAGGATCGATAGCCCGCAGAGGGGGGCCCGGTCGATCCTCGGGTTGCGCATCCCGCCCCTCGGCGGGCTGAGTGCCCGCACGCTCGTTACGTGGTTTGACTTAGAAACTCAAAGTGTACAAGATTTTTTGACCATTTGAAAAAAGTGTCCACATTTCAGACACTTTAATGGCAACTGGCAGCAAACCTGTAAAATCTCAAATGCGCTTTAAGGGGGTGTGAGTTCTCGAGGTTTGATGAGGGATAAGGGGACAATATAAGGGCCAAGTACCAGCACCCATCGCACATCATGTGCGCGGACCCCCCGGCCCCCCCGATCACCGGAACCCCAATGCCGCCTGTCAGGTTCTCCGACGATGCTCTGGCGATGGTGCCCTGACGAAGAAAAATACGACACCAGCACATGCCCGAGCCCAGCATGTGCTGCCGTAACCCTTGGATCGGTCCTATCTTAGACTGGGAATGAACTCCATATGCCTAGACTAGAAATAAACTCCATATGCCTAGGTCAACCCACGAAACTAGTGTGCGGGCCCTCAGCTGGCCAGAGGGGCAGGATGCGTAAGCCAAGGATCGATCGGGTCCTCCACTGCGTGCTACCAATCCTGCTACCACAACCCTTAGTCTGGTCTGATCTTAGACTAGGAATGAACTCCGTATGCCTAAGCCAACTGACGAAACGAGCGGGCGGACGGGCTCTACGTCGACCAGAGAGACGGGATGCGCAAGCCGTGGATCGATAGGGTGGTAGGTGTGTTTGGGGACATCTACATATTTCTGTGTGCCAATGCCATTTTTTTAGCTTGTAAATTCATACAATGGTCCCTTTAGCCTTCACGTGAAGTTTCATGACAAGATGACTCGTTTTCTATTTTTAATTATTTTCAAAAATTTTTACGGTTCGAGATTTTTCAAAATTTTTTCAGAAGGAGTTTTGGCCCCAAACTTGGTAGACGTGATCCTTGTATTTTTGTTGGCATGCAAAAAAAAATTCAGCTAAAAACTGAAGTGTACAAGATTTTGTGACCATTTGAAAAAAATGTCCCCATTTTAAACACTTTAATGGCTACTAGCAGCAAACCTGTAAGATCTCAAATGCTCTTTAAGGAGGTGTGAGTTCTAGAGGTTTGATGAGGGATAGGGGGCCAACATAAGGGCCAAGTACAAGCACCCATCGCACATCATGTGCGCACACCCCCCGACCCTCCCGATCGTCGGAACCCCAACGCCGTCGGTAAAGTTCTCCGGCGATGGTGCCCCGACGAAGAAAAATGCGGTACCAGCACATGCCCGAGCCTAGCATGTGCTACCACAACCCTCGGTCCAGTCCGATCTTAGACTGGCAATGAACTCCATATGCTTAGACTGGGAATGAACTCCATATGCCTAAGTCAACACACGAAACGAGCGTGTGGGCGCTCAGTCGGCCAGAGGGGTGGGATGCGCAAGCCGGGGATCGATCGGGTCCCCCTCTACGTGCTGCCAATCCTGCTGCCGCAACCCTCGGTCCGGTCCAATCTTAGACTGGGAATGAACTCCGTATGCCTAAGCCCACCGACGAAACGAGCGGGCAGGCGGGCACTACGTCGGCCAGAGAGACGGGATGCGCAAGCCGTGGATCGATAGGTGGTAGGTGGGTTTAGGCACATCTTCATCTTTCTGCAGGCCAATGCCATTTTTATGGCTTGTAAATTCATACAATGGTCCCTTAAGCCTTCACGTGAAGTTTCATGGCAAGATGACTCGTTCTCTATTTTTCGCGATTTTTGAAACTTTTTGCGGTTCAGGATTTTTTAAAATTTTTTCGGACGGAGTTTTAACCCCAAACATGGTAGACGTGATCCTTGTATTTTTATTGGCTGAGGCATACGGAGTTCATTCCCAATCTAAGATCCAACCAGACTGAGGGTTGCGGTAGCAGGATCGATAGCCCGCAGAGGGGAGCCCGCAGAGTGCCCGCACGCTCGTTTCGTGGTTTGACTTAGGCATACGGAGTTCATTCCTAGTCTAAGATTGAACCAGACCGAGGGTTACGGCAGCACATGCTGGGCTCGGGCATGTGCTGGTGTCACTTTTTTTTTCGTCGAGGCATCATCGTCGGAGAACTTGACCGACGTATTGGGGTTCCGACGATCGGGGGGTCGAGAAGGGGTGTGCGCACATGATGTGCGATGGGTGCTGGTACTTGGCCCTTATATTGGTTCCCTATCCCTTATCAAACCTTGAGAACTCACACCCCTTAAAGAGCATTTGAGATTTTACAGGTTTGCAGCCAGTAGCCTTTTAAAGTGTCTGAAATGGGGTCACTTTTTTCAAATGGTCACAAAATCTTGTACACTTCGAGTTTTTAGCTGAATTGTTTTGTGCATGCCAACAAAAATACAAGGATCACGTCTACCTTGTTTTGGGCCAAATCTCTTTTCGAAAAAATTTTAACAAATCCCAAACCGCAAAAAGTTTCAAAAATCGTGAAAAATAGAAAACGAGTCGTTTTGCCATGAAACTTCATGTGAAGGCTTAAGGGACCATTGTATGAATTTACAAGCCATAAAAATGGCATTGGCACATAGAAATATGAAGATGTGCCTAAACCTACCTACCACCCTACCGATCCACGGCTTGCGCATCCCATCTCTCTGGCAGGAGTAGTGCCCGCCCGCCTGCCCGCTCATTTCGTCGGTTGGCTTAGGCATACAGAGTTCATTCCCAGTCTAAGATCGAACCAGACCAAGGCTTGTAGTAGCAGGATCAACAGCACGCAGAGGGGGACCCGATCGGTCCCCGGTTTGTGCATTCCACCCCTCTGGTCGACTGAGCGTCCGCATGCTCGTTTCATGGGTTGACTTAGGCATACGGAGTTCAATCCCAGTCTAAGATCGGATCTGACCAAGGGTTGCGGCAGCACATACTGGGCTCAGGCATGTGCTGCTGTCGTATTTTTCTTCGTCGGGGCACCATCGCCAGAGCATCACCAGAGAACTTGACCGGCGACATTGGGGTTCTGGCGATCGGGGGGCCGGGGAGGGTTGTGCACGCATGATGTGCGATGGGTGCTGGTACTTGACCCTTATATTGGTCCCCTATCCCTCATCAAACCTCGAGAACTCACACCCCTTAAAGAGCATTTGAGATTTTACAAGTTTGCTGCCAGTAGCCATTAAAGTGTCTGAAATGGGGACATTTTTTTTAAATGGTCACAAAATCTTGTACACATCGAGTTTTTAGATGAATTTTTTTGTGCATGCCAAAAAAATACAAAGATCACGTCTACCAGGTTTGGGGCCAAAACTCCTTCCGAAAAAATTTTAAAAAATCCCGAACCATAAAAAGTTTTGAAAATCATGAAAAATAGAAAACGAGTCGTCCTGCCATGAAACTTCACGTGAAGGCTTAAGGGACCATTGTATGAATCTACAAGCCATAAAAATGGCATTGACGCGCAGAAATATGAAGATGTGCCTAAACCCACCTACCACCCTATCGATCTACGCCTTGTGCATCCCGTCTCTCTGGCCAACGTAGTGACTGCCCGCCCGCCCGCCCGCTCGTTTCATCGGTTGGCTTAGGCATACGGAGTTCTTTCCTAGTCTAAGATCGGACCGGACCGAGGGTTGCGATAGCAAGATCGGTAGCATGCAGAGGGGGACCCGACCGATCCCCTACTTGCGCATCCCGCCCCTCTGGCCGACTGAGCGCCCGCACACTCATTCCGTGGGTTGACTTAGGCATACGGAGTTCATCCCCAGTCTAACCATACAGAGTTCATTCCCAGTCTAAGATCGGATCGAACCGAGGATTGCGACAGCACATGCTGGGCTTGGGCATGTGCTGGTGTCGCATTTTTCTTCACCGGGACACCATCACTAGAGAACCTGACTGGCATTGGGGTTCCCGCGATCGGGGGGGCCAAAACTCCTTCCGAAAAAATTTTAAAAAATCCCGAACCATAAAAAGTTTCGAAAATCGTGAAAA
The DNA here is from genome assembly GCF_002303985.1 of Durio zibethinus. Next base: position 14,618,956 of record NW_019168048.1, read on the forward strand.
ATAGAAAACGAGTCGTCCTACCATGAATCTTCACGTGAAGGTTTAAGGGACCATTGTATGAATTTACAAGCCACAAAAATGGCATTGGCACAAAGAAATATGAAGATGTGCCTAAACCCAGCTACCACCCTATCGATCCACGGCGTGCGCATCCTGTCTCTCTGGCCGACATAGTGCCCGCCTGCCCACCCACTCGTTTCATCGGTTGGCTTAGGCATACAAAGTTCATTTCCAGTCTAAGATCGGACCGAATCGAGGGTTGCGGCAATAGGATCGACAGCATGCAGAGGGGAACCCGGCCGATCCCCTGCTTGCGCATCCCACCCCTCTGGCCGACTGAGCGCCCGCACGCTCGTTTCATGGGTTGACTTAGGCATACGGAGTTCATTCCCAGTCTAAGATCGGATCAGACCAAGGGTTGCGGCAGCACATACTGGGCTCAAGCATGTGCTGGTGCCACATTTTTCTTCGTTGGGGCACCATCGCCAGAGCATCGCCGGAGAACCTGACCGGCGGCATTGGGATTCCAATGATCAGGGGGGCCAGGGGGTGTGCGCACATGATGTGGGATGGGTGCTGGTACTTGGCCCTTATATTGGCCCCCTATCCCTCATCAAACCTCGAGAACTCACACCCCCTTAAAGAGCATTTGAGATTTTACAGGTTTCCTACCAGTAGCCATTAAAGTGTCTGAAAAGGGGACACTTTTTTCAAATGGTGACAAAATCTTGTACACTTTGAGTTTTTAGCTGAATTTGTTTTTTGCAAGCCAACAAAAATACAAGGATCACGTCTACCGAGTTTGGGGACAAAACTCCTTTCGAAAAAATTTTAAAAAAAATCCTGAACCACAAAAAGTTTTAAAAATCGTGAAAAATAGAAAACGAGTCGTCTTGCCATGAAACTTCACGTGAAGGCTTAGGGGACCATTCTATGAATTTACAAGCCATAAAAATGGCATTGGCATGCAGAAATATGAAGATGTGCCTAAACCCACCTACCACCCTATTGATCCACGGCTTGCGCATCCCGTCTCTCTGGCCAGCATAGTGCCCGCCCGCCAGCCTGCTGGTTTCGTCGATTGGCTTAGGCAAACGGAGTTCATTCCTAGTCTAAGATCAGAATGGATCGAAGGTTGCAGCAGCAAGATCGACAGCACGCAGAGGGAGACCCGACCGATCCCCGACTTGCGCATCCCGCCCTTCTGGCCGACTGAGCACCCGCACGCTCGTTTCGTGGGTTGACTTAGGCAAACGGAGTTCATTCCTAGTCTAAGCATACGGAGTTGATTCCCACTCAAAGATCTGACCAGACCGAGGGTTACGGCAGCACATGCTGGGCTCGGGCATGTACTGGTGCCGCATTTTTCTTCACTGGGGCACCATCGCCGGAGTATCACCGGAGAACCTGACCCGCAGCATTGGGGTTCCGGTGATCGGGGGTGCCGAAGGGGGGTGTGCGCACATGATGTGCGATGGGTGCTGGTACTTGGCCCTTATATTGGCCCCCTATCCCTCATGAAACCTTGAGAACTCACACCCCCTTAAAGAGCATTTGAGATTTAACAGGTTTGCTGCCAGTAGCCATTAAAGTGTTTGAAATGGGGACACTTTTTTCAAATGGTCACAAAATCTTGTACACTTCGAGTTTTTAGCTGAATTTTTTTGTGCATGCCAACAAAAATGCAAGGATCATGTCTATCAGTTTTGTGGCATGGGTTGACTTAGGTATACGGAGTTCATTCCCAGTCTAAGCATACAGAGTTCATTCTCAGTCTAAGATCGAACCAGACCGAGGGTTACGACAGCACATGCTGGGCTCGAGCATGTGTTGTGCCGCATTTTTCTTCACCGGGGCACCATCGCTGGAGCACATGATGTGCGATGGGTGCTGGTACTTAGCCCTTATATTGGCCCCCTATCCCTCATCAAAGCTCGAGAACTCACACCCCCTATCCCGCACGCTCGTTTCATGGGTTGGCTTGCGCATCCCGTCTCTCTGGTCGGCGTAGTGCCCGCCCGCCTGCCCGCTCGCTCATTTCGTCGGTCGACTTCGACATACGGAGTTCATTCCCAGTCTAAGATTGGACCGAACAGAGGGTTACGATAGCAGGATCAGCAGCACACAGAAGGGGACCCGGTCGATCCCTTGGCTTGCGCATCCCACCCCTTTGGCCAGCTGAGCACCCGCACGCTAATTTCGTGGGTTGACTTAGGCATACGGAGTTCAATCCCAGTCTAAGGATACGGTGTTCATTCCCAGTCTAAGATTGGACTGGATCGAGGGTTGCGGCAGCACATGCTGGGCTCAGGCATGTGTTGGTGCCATATTTTTCTTCACCGGGGCACCATCGTCAGAGCATCGTCGGAGAACCTGACCGACGGCATTGGGGTTCCAATGATCGGGGGGGCCGGGTGGGGGTGTGCGCACCTGATCTGCAATGGGTGCTGATACTTGGCCCTTATATTGGCCCCCTATCCCTCATCAAACCTTGAGAACTCACACCCCCTTAAAGAGCATTTGAGATTTTACAGGTTTGCTGCCAGTAGCCATTAAAGTGTCTGAAATGGGGACACTTTTTTTAAATGGGCACAAAATCTTGTACACTTCGAGTTTTTAGCTGAATTTTTTTGTGCATGCCAACAAAAATACAAGGATCATGTCTACCAAGTTTGGGACCAAAAGTACTTCCAAAAAAAGTTTAAAAAATCCCGAACCATAAAAAGTTTCAAAAATCATGAAAAATAGAAAACGAGTCATCTTTCCATGAAACTTCACGTGAAGGCTTAGGGGACCATTGTATGAATTTACAAGCCATAAAAATGGCATTTGCATGCAAAAACATGAAGATGTGCCAAAACCCACCTACCACCCTATCGATCCTCGGCTTACGTATCCCGTCCTTCTAGCCGGCGTAGTGCCCACCCAACCGCCTGCCCGTTCGTTTCGTCAGTTAGCTTAGGCATACGGAGTTCATTCCAGTCTAAGATTGGACCAGACCGAGGGTTGTGGCAGTAGACAGAGGGGGACCCGGCCGATCCCCGGCTTGCGCATCCCGCCCCTTTGGCCGGCTAAGCACCCGCACGCTCGTTCCGTGGGTTGACTTAGGCATACGGAGTTCATTCCCAGTCTAAGCATACGGAGTTCATTCCCATCTAAGATTGGACCATATCGAAGGTTACGGCAGCACATGCTGGGCTCGAGCATGTGTTGGTGCAGCATTTTTCTTCGTCCGGGCACCATCGCCAGAGCATCGTCGAAGAACCTGACTGACGGCATTGGGGTTCCAGTGATCAGGGGGGGTCGGGCGGGTGTGCGCACATGATGGGCATTGGGTGCTGGTACTTGGCCCTTATATTGGCCCCCTATCCCTTATCAAACCTCGAGAACTCGCACCCCTTTAAAGAGCATTTGAGATTTTATAGGTTTGCTGCCAGGAGCCATTAAAGTGTCTGAAATGCGGACACTTTTATCAAATGGTCACAAAGTCTTGTAAACTTTGAGTTTTTACCTGAATTTGTTTGTGCATGCCAACAAAAATACAAGGATCACATCTACCAAGTTTGGGGCCAATACTCCTTTCGAAAAAATTTTTAAAAATCTCGAACCGTAAAAAGTTTCAAAAATCATGAAAAATAGAAAAGGAGTCGTCTTGCCATGAAACTTCACGTGAAGGCTTAAGGGACCATTGTATGAATTTACAAGCCATAAGTATGGCATTGGCACATAGAAATATGAAGATGAGCCTAAACCCACCTACCACCCTATCGATCCATGGGGTTCTGACGTTCGGGGGGCCGGGGGTGTGCGCACATGATGTGCGATGGCTGCTGGTACTTGGCCCTTATATTGGCCCCCTATCCCTCATCAAACCTCAAGAACTCACACCCCCTTAAAGAGCATTTGAGATTTTACAAGTTTGCTGCCAGTAGCCATTAAAGTGTCTAAAATAGGGACACTTTTTTCAAATGGTCACAAAATCTTGTACACTTTGAGTTTTTAGCTGAATTTTTTTGTGCATGCCAACAAAAATACAAGGATCACGTCTACCAAGTTTGGTTCCAAAAATCCTACCGAAAAAATTTTAAAAAATCCCGAACCTCAAAAAGTTTCAAAAATTGTAAAAAATAAAAAACGAGTCGTCTTGCCATGAAACTCCACGTAAAGGCTTAACAGACCATTGTATGAATTTACAAGCCATAAAAATGGCATTGCCATGTAGAAATATGAAGATGTGCCTAAACCCACCTACCACACTATCGATCCACAGCTTGCGCATTCAGTCTCTCTGGCCGACGTAGTGCTCGCCCGCCCGCTCATTTCATCGGTTGGCTTAGGCATATGGAGTTCATTCCCAGTCTAAGATCGGACCGAACCGAGAGTTGCGGCAGTAGTATCAGTGAAATACAGAAGGGGGACCCGGCCGATCCCTGGCTTGCGCAACTCGCCCCTCTGGCCCGCTGAGTGCCCGCACACTCGTTTCGTGGGTTGACTTAGGTATATTGAGTTCATTCCTAGTCTAAGCATATGGAGTTCATTCCCAGTCAAAGATCGGACTGGACCGAGGGTTGTGGTAGCACATGCTGGGCTCGGGCTTGTGCTGGTGCCACATTTTTCTTCACCGGGGCACCATCGTCGAAGCATTGTCAGAGAACCTGATCGACGGCATTTGGGTTCCGGTGATCGGGGTGGCCGGGGTGGGGTGTGCACAAATGATGTGCGATGGGTGCTGGTACTTGGCCCTTATATTGGCCCCCTATCCCTCATCAAAACTTGAGAACTCACACCCTCTTAAAGAGCATTTGAGATTTTACAGGTTTTCTGCCAGTAGCCATTAAAGTGTCTAAAATGGGGACACTTTTTTCAAATGGTCACAAAACCTTGTACACATCAAGTTTTTAGCTGAATTTTTTTGTGCGCCCCAAAAAAATAAAACGATCACGTCTACCAAGTTTGGGGCCAAAACACCTTCCAAACAATTTTTTAAAAATCCTGAACCGTAAAAAGTTTTAAAAATCGTGAAAAATAAAAAACGAGTCATCTTGCCATGAAACTTCACGTGAAGGCTTAAGGGACCATTATATGAATTTACAAGCCATAAAAATGGTATTGCCACATAGAAATATGAAGATGTGCCTAAACCAACCTACCACCCTATCGATCCACGGCTTGCGCATCCCGTATCTCTAGCCGGCGTAGTGCCTGCCCGCCCACCCACCCGCTCATTTCGTCGGTTGGCCTAGGCATACGGAGTTCATTCCCAGTCTAAGATCAGACCAGACCAAGGGTTGCGGCAGCAGGATTGACAGCATGTAGAAGGGGACCCGAACGATCCCCGGCATGCGTATGCCGCCCCTATGGCCGGCTGAGCGCCCGTACGCTCGTTTCGTGGGTTGACTTAGGTATACAGAGTTCATTCCAAGTCTAAACATACGGAGTTCATTCCCAGTCTAAGATTGGACCGGACCGAGGGTTGTGACAGCACATGCTGGGCTCGGGCATGTGCTGGTGCCGCATTTTTCTTCGTCGGGGCACCATCGCCAGAGCATCATCGGAGAACCTGACCGTCGGCATTGGGGTTCCGAGGATCGGGGGGGCTGCGGTGGGGTGTGCGCACATGTTGTGTGATGGGTGCTGGTACTTGGCCCTTATATTGGCCCCCTATCCCTCATCAAACCTCAAGAACTCACACCCCCTTAAAGAGCATTTGAGATTTTACAGGTTTGCCGCCAGTAGCCATTAAAGTGTCTGAAATGGGGACAATTTTTTCAAATGGTCACAAAATCTTGTAGATATCTAGTTTTAAGCTGAATTTTTTTGTGCATGCCAACAAAAATACAAGGATCACGTCTACCAAGTTTGGGGCCAAAACTCCTTCCGAAAAAATTTAAAAGAATCTCAAACCGCAAAAAGTTTCCAAAATCGTGAAAAATAGAAAACGGGTCGTCTTGCCATGAAACTTCACGTAAAGGCTTAAGGGACCATTGTATGAATTTACAAGCCATAAAAATGGCATTGGCATGCAGAAATATGAAGATGTGCCTAAACCCACCTACCACCCTATCGATCCACGGCTTGCGCATCCCGTCTCTCTGGCCGATGTAGAGACCTCCCGCCCGCCCGCCCGCCTGCTCGTTTCGTCGGTTGGCTTAGGCATACGAAGTTCATTCCCAATCTAAGATCAAACTGGACTGAGGGTTGCAGCAGCAAGATCGACAGCATGCAGAGAGGGACCCGACCGATCCCCGGCTTGCGCATCCCGCCCCTCTGGCCGGCTGAGCGCCCGCATGCTCGTTTCGTGGGTTGACTTAGGCATACGGAGTTCATTCCCAGTCTAAGCATATGGAGTTCATTCCCAGTCTAAGATTGGACCAGACCGAGGGTTGCAGTAGCACATGCTGGGCTCGAGCATGTGCTGGTGCCGCATGTTTCTTCATCGGGGCACCATCGCCAGAGCATCGTCGATGAACCTGATCGACGGCACTGGGGTTCCGACCATTGGGGGGCCGGTGGGGTGTGCGCACATGATGTGCGATGGGTGCTGGTACTTGGCCCTTATATTGGCCCCTTATCCCTCATCAAACCTTAAGAAATCACACCCCCTTAAAGAGCATTTGAGATTTTACAGGTTTAATGCCAGTAGCCATTAAAGTGTTCGAAATGGGGACACTTTTTTCAAATGGTCACAAAATCTTGTACACTTCGAGTTTTTAGCTGAATTTTTTTGTGCATGCCAAAAAAAATACAATGATCACGTCTACAAAGTTTGGGGTGAAAACTCCTTCCGAAAAAATTTTAAAAAATCCCGAACCGTAAAAAGTTTCAAAAATCATGAAAAATAAAAAACGAGTCGTCTTGCCATGAAACTTCACGTGAAGGCTTGAGGGACCATTGTATGAATTTACAAGCATAAAAATGGCATTGGCATGCAGAAATATGAAGGTGTGCCTAAACCCACATACCACCCTATCGATCCACGGCTTACGCATCCCGTCTCTCTGGTCGGCGTAGTGACTGCCTGCCCGCCCGCCTGCCCGCTCGTTTTGTCGGTTGGCTTAGGCATACAGAGTTCATTCCTAGTCTAAGATTAGACCGGACCAAGGGTTTTGGCAGCAGGATTGGCAGCACACAGAGGGGGACCCGACTGATCCCCGACTTGCGCATCCCTCCCCTCTGGCCGGCTGAGCGCCCGTGCGCTTGTTTCATGGCTTGACTTAGGCATACGGAGTTCATTCCCAGTCTAAGCATACGAAGTTCATTCTCAATCTAAGACTGGACCCGACCAAGGGTTGTGGCAACAGGATCGGCAGCACGCAGAGGGGGACCCGATCGATCCCCGGCTTGCGTATGCCGCCCCTCTGCCGGCTGAGCGCCCGCACGCTTGTTTCGTGGCTTGACTTAGGCATACGGAGTTCATTCCCAGTCTAAGCATACAAAGTTCATTCCCAATATAAGATTAGACTGGACCGAGGGTTGCGACAACACATGCTAGGCTCAGGCATGTGATGGTGCCGCATTTTTCTTCGTCGAGGCACCATCATCGGAGAACCTGACCGGCAGCATTGGGGTTACGGCGATCGGGGGGGCCGGGGTGGGGTGTGCGCACATGATGTGTGATGGGTGCTGGTACTTGGCCCTTATATTGGCCCCCTATCCCTCATCAAACCTCGAGAACTCACACCCCCTTAAAGAGCATTTGAGATTTTACAGGTTTGCTGCCAGTAGCCATTAAAGTGTCTGAAATCGGGACACTTTTTTCAAATGGTCACAAAATCTTGTACACTTCGAGTTTTTAGCTGAATTTTTTTGTGCATGCCAAGAAAAACACAAGGATCACGTCTACCAAGTTTGGGGCCAAAACTCCTTCCGAGAAAGTTTTAAAAAATCCCGAACCGTAAAAAGTTTCAAAAATTGTGAAAAATAGAAAACGAGTCGTCTTACCATGAATCTTCACGTGAAGGCCTAAAGGACCATTGTATGAATTTACAAGCCATAAAAATGGCATTGGCACATAGAAATATGAAGAAGTGCCTAAACCCACCTACAACCTTATCGATCCACGGCTTGCGTATCCCCTCTCTCTGGTCGACGTAGTGCCCGCCTGCCCGCTCGTTTCATCGGTTGGCTTAGGCATACGGAGTTCATTCCCAGTCTAAGATTGGACTGGACCAAGGGTTGCGGCAGCAGGATTGGCAGCACACAGAGGGGGACCTGGCCGATCCTCGACTTGTGCATCCCGCTCCACTGGCCGGTTGAGCGCCCGTACACTTATTTCGTGGGTTGACTTAGGCATACAGAGTTCATTCCCAGTCTAAGCATATGGAGTTCATTCCCAGTCTAAGATTGGACCAGACTGAGGGTTGGGGTAGCACATGCTGGGCTTGGGCATGTGCTGGTGCCGCATTTTTCTTTGTCGGGGCACCATCGCCGGAGCATCGTCGGAGAACTTGACCGGCGGCATTGCGGTTCCGATGATCGGGAGGGCCGGGGGGTGCGCACATGATGTGCGATGGGTGCTGGTACTTGGCCCTTACATTTGCCCCCTATCCCTCATCAAGCCTAGAGAACTCACACCCCCTTAAAGAGCATTTGACATTTTACAGGTTTGCTGCCAGTAGCCATTAAAGTGTCTGAAATGGGGACACTTTTTTCAAATGGTCACAAAATCTTGTACACTTCGAGTTTTTAGCTGAATTTTTTTGTGCATGCCAAGAAAAACACAAGGATCACGTCTACCAAGTTTGGGGCCAAAAACTCTTTCCGAGAAAATTTTAAAAAATCCCAAACCGTAAAAAGTTTCAAAAATTATGAAAAATAGAAAACGAGTCGTCTTGCCATGAATCTTCACATGAAGGCCTAAAAGACCATTGTATGAATTTACAAGCCATAAAAATGGCATTGGCACGTAGAAATATGAAGATGTACCTGAACCCACCTACCACCCTATCGATCCACGACTTGCGCATCCCGTCTCTCTTACCGGCGTAGTGCACACCCGCCCGCTCGCTCGTTTCATCGGTTAGCTTAGGCATAAGGAGTTCATTCCCAGTCTAAGATTGGACCGAACCGAGGGTTGCAACAGCATGATCGGCATCACATAGAGGGGGACCCGGCCAATCCCGGCTTGTGCATCCCGCCCCTCTGGTCGACTGAGCGCCCGCATGCTCGTTTCGTGGGTTGACTTAGGCATAAGGAGATCATTCCCAGTCTAAGCATACGGGGTTCATTCCCAATCTAAGATCGGACTAGACCGAGGGTTGCGACAGCACATGCTGGGCTCGAGCATGTGCTGGTGCCGCATTTTTCTTAGCCGGGGCACCATCGCCGGAGCATCGCCGGAGAACCTGACCGACGACATTGGGGTTCCGGTGATCAGGTGGGCCAGGGGGGTGTGCGCACATGATGTGCGATGGGTGCTGATACTTGACCCTTATATTGGTCCCCTATCCCTCATCAAACCTGCAGAACTCACACCCCCTTAAAGAGCATTTAAGATTTTACAGGTTTGCTGCCAGTAGCCATTAAAGTGTCTGAAATGGGGACACTTTTTTTGAAATTGTCACAAAATCATGTACACTTCGAGTTTTTAGCTGAATTTTTTTGTACATGCCAACAAAAATACAAGGATCACGTCTACCAAGTTTGGGGCCAAAACTCCTTCTGAAAAAATTTTAAAAAATCTCGAACAGCAAAAAGTTTTGAAAATCGTGAAAAATAGAAAACGAGTCGTCTTGCCATGAAACTTCACGTGAAGGCTTAAGGGACCATTGTATGAATTTACAAGCCATAAAAATGGCATTGGCATGCAGAAATATAAAGGTGTGCCTAAACCCACCTACCACCCTATTGATCCACAGCTTGCCCATCCCGTCTATCTGGTCGGCGTAGTGACAGCCTGCCCGCCGGCCCGCCCGCTCGTTTTCTCGGTTGGCTTAGGCATACGAAGTTCATCCCTAGTCTACGATCAGACCGGACCAAGGGTTACAGCAGCAGGATTGGCAGCACGCAGAGGGGAACCCGATCGATCCCCAACTTGCGCATCCCGCCCCTCTGGCCGGCTGAGCGCCCGCACGCTTGTTTCATGGCTTGACTTAGGCATACAGAGTTCATTCCCAGTCTAAGCATACGAAAGTTCATTCCCAGTCTAAGATCAGACTGGACCGAGTTCATTCCCAGTCTATGATCGCGGGGCCGGGGGGGTGTGCACAGGATGTGCGATGGGTGCCGGTACTTGGCCCTTATATTGGCCCCCTATCCCTCATCAAACCTCGAAAACTCACACCCCCTTAAGGAGCATTTGATATTTTACAGGTTTGCTGCTAGTAGCCATTAAAGTGTCTGAAATCGGGACACTTTTTTCAAATGGTCACAAAATCTTGTACACTTCGAGTTTTTAGCTGAATTTTTTTAGCATGCCAACAAAAACACAAGGATCACATCTACCAAGTTTGGGGCCAAAACTCCTTCCGAGAAAATTTTAGAAAATCCCGAACCGTAAAAATTTTTAAAAATTATGAAAAATAGAAAAACGAGTCGTCTTGCCATGAATCTTCACGTCAGGGCTTAAACCGCCCTATCAATCCACGGCTTGCGCATCCCGTCTCTCTGGTCGGCGTAGTGCCCGCTCGCCCGCTCGATCATTTCGTCAGTTGGCTTAGGCATACAGAGTTCATTCCCAGTCTAAGATCAGACCGGACTGAGGGTTGCAGTAGCAGGATCGACAGCACGTATAGGGGGGCCCGGTGATCCCCGGCTTACGCATTCCGCCCCTTTGGCCGACCGAGCACCCGCACGCTCATTTCGTGGGTTGACTTAGGCATACGGAGTTCATTCCCAGTCTAAGCATATGGAGTGAGGGTTGTTGCAACACATGCTGGGATCGAGCATGTGTTGGTGCCGCATTTTTCTTCGCCGGGGCACCATCACCTGAGCATCGTCGGAGAACCTGACCGACGGCATTGGGGTTCCGACGATCGGGGGGTCGGGGGGTGGGTGCACTTGATGTGCGATGGGTGCTGGTACTTGGCCCTTATATTGGCCCTCTATCCCTCATCAAACCTTGAGAACTGACACCCCCTTAAAGAGCATTTGAGATTTTATAGGTTTACTGCCAGTAGCCATTAAAGTGTCTGAAATGGGGACACTTTTTTAAATGGTCACAAAATCTTGTACACTCGAGTTTTTAGCTGAATTTTTTTTATGGCATGCCAATAAAAATACAAGGATCATGTCTACCAAGTTTGGGGCCAAAACTCCTTCCAAAAAAATATTTAAAAATCCAGAAACCCGGCAAAAAGTTTCAAAAATTGTGAAAATAGAAAAACGAGTCGTCTTGCATGAAACTTCACATGAAGGCTTAAAGGGACCATTGTATGAATTACCAGCCAAAAATGGCGTTGGGCAGGCAGAAATAGAACGATGTGCAAAACCCCCTGCCACCCTATGACCATGGCTGTGCATCCTGTCTCTCTGGCCGGCGTAGTGCCCGCCCATCTCCCGCCCGCTCGTTTCGTCGATTGGCTTAGGCATATGGAGTTCATTCCCAGTCTAAGATTGGACCAGACCAAGGGTTGCAGCAGCAGGATCGGCAGCACATAGAAAGGGACCCGGTCGATCCCTGGCTTGCGCATCCCGCCCCTCTGGCCGACTGAACACCCGCACGCTCGTTTCATGGGTTGACTTAGGCATATGGAGTTCATACCCAGTCTAAGCATACAGAGTTCATTCCCAGTCTAAGATCAGACCGGACCAAGGGTTGCGGCAGCACATGCTGGGCTCAGGCTTGTGTTGGTGCCATATTTTTCTTCGTTGAGGCACCATCGTCGGAGCATCGCCGGAGAACCTGATCGGCGACATTGGGGTTTCGGTGATCGAGGGGGTCAGGGGGTGTGCGCACATGATGTGCGGTGGATGCTGGTACTTGGCTCTTATATTGGCCCCTTATCCCTCATCAAACGTTGAGAACTCACACCCCCTTAAAGAGCATTTGAGATTTTGCAGGTTTGCTACCAGCAGCCATTAAAGTGTCCGAAATGGGGACACTTTTTTCAAATGGTCACAAAATCTTGTTCAGTTCGAGTTTTTAGCTGAATTGTTTTCTGCATGCCAACAAAAATACAAGGATAACGTCGTCTACCAAGTTTGGGGCCAAAATTCCATTCCGAAAAATTTTAGAAAATCCCTAACCGTAAAAAGTTTCAAAAATCATGAAAAATAGAAACGGTCATCTTGCCATGAAACTTCAACGTGAAGGCTTATGGACTTTTTGAATTTACCACGATAAAAAGGGAATTGGCAATGCAGAAATTGAAGATGGTGCTAAACTGCCCTTCACCTACGATCCAGGGCTTATGCATCCGTCTCTTGGCCGGTGTAGTGGCCAGCCGCTGCTTGTTTCGTCAGTTGGCTTAGGCTACGGAGTTATTCTCAATCTAAGATCGGACCGGATCGAGGGTTGTGGAGCCTGGCTGGGCTCGGGCTGTGCTGGTGCACATTTTTTCTTTGTCGGGGACATGTCGGAGCATTGCCGGAGAACCTGACCGGCGGTATTGGGGTTCAGCCGATCGGGGGGGCCGGGGGGTGTGCGCACATGATGTGCGATGGGTGCTGGTACTTGGCCCTTATATTGGCCCCCTATCCCTCATCAAACCTCGAGAACTCACACCTCCTTAAAGAGCATTTGAGATTTTACAGGTTTGCCACTAGTAGCCATTAAAGTGTCTGAAATGGGCACACTTTTTTCAAATGGTCACAAAATCTTGTACACTTCGAGTTTTTAGCTGAATATTTTTGTGCATGCCAAAAAAAATACAAGGATCACGTCTACAACGTTTGGGGCCAAAACTCCATTCCAAAAAAATTTTAAAAAATCCTTAACCGTAAAAATTTTCAAAAATCATGAAAAATAGGAAACGGGTCATCTTGCCATGAAACTTCAGGTAAAGGCTTAAGGGACCATTGTATGAATTTACAAGCCATAAAAATGGCATCGGCACGTAGAAATATGAAAATGTGCCTAAACCCACCTACCACTCTATCGATCCACTGCTTGCGCATCCCGCCTTTCTGGCCGGCGTAGTGCCCGCCCGCTCGTTTCGTCAGTTGGCTTAGGCATACGAAATTCATTCCCAGTCTAATATCAGACCAGACTGAGGGTTACGGCAGTAGGATCGGCAGCACGCAGAGGGGGACCGACCGATCCCCGGCTTGCGCATCCTGCCCCTCTGGCCGGCTAAATGCCCGCACGCTCATTTCGTGGGTTGACGTAGGCATATGGAGTTCATTCCCAGTCTAAGATCAACCGGACCGAGGGTTGCGATAGCACATGCTGGGCTCGGGCATGTGCTGGTGCTATATTTTTCTTCGCCAGGGCACCATCGTCGGTGCATTGCCAGAGAACCTGACCGACGACGTTGGGGTTTTGATGATCGGGGCGCCGGGGGGTTGTAAGCACATGATGTGCGATGGGTGCTGGTACTTGGCCCTTACGTTGGCCCCTTATCCCTCATCAAACCTGGAGAACTCATACCCCCTTAAAGAGCATTTGAGATGTTACAGGTTTGCTGCCAGTAGCCATTAAAGTTTCTGAAATGGGGACAGTTTTTTCAAATGGTCACAAAATCTTGTACACTTTGAATTTTTAGCTGAATGTTTTTATGCATCCCAACAAAAATACAAGGATCACGTCTGCCAAGTTTGGGGCCAAAACTACTTCCAAAAAAATTTTAAAAAATCCCGAACAGTAAAAAGTTTTCAAAATCATGAAAAATAGAAAACAAGTCATCTTGCCAAGAAACTTCACATGAAGGCTTAAGGGACCATTGTATGAATTTACAAGCCATAAAAATTGCATTGGCATGTAGAAATATGAAGATGTGCCTAAACCTACCTACCACACTATCGATCCATGGCTTGCGCATCCCGTCTCTTTGGCCGGCATAGTGCCCACCCGTTCGCTCATTTCGTCGGTTGGCTTAGGCATACGGAGTTCATTCCCAGTCTAAGCATATGGAGTTCATTCCCAATGTAAGATCGGATCGAACCGAGGGTTACGAGAGCACATGCTTGGCTTGGGCATGTGCTGGTGCCGCATTTTTCTTCGTCGGGGCACCATCCATCGTCGGAGAACCTCACCGGCGGCATTGGGGTTCCGACGATCGGGGGGGCCAGGGGGTATGCGCACATGATGTGCGATGGGTGATGGTACTTAGCCCTTATATTGGCCCCCTATCCCTCATCAAACCTTGAGAACTCACACCCCCTTAAAGAGCATTTGAGATTTTACAGGTTTGATGCCAGTAGCCATTAAAGTGTCTGAAATGGGGACACGTTTTTCAAATGGTCACAAAATCTTGTACACTTCTAGTTTTTACTGAATTTTTTTGTGCATGCCAACAAAAATACAAGGATCATGTCTACCAAGTTTTGGGCCAAAAGTCCTTTCGAAAAAATTTTAAAAAATCTTGAACCGTAAAATCCTGAGTCGTCTTGCCATGAAACTTCACGTGAAGGCTTAAGAGATCATTGTATGAATTTACAAGTCATAAAAATGGCATTGGCATGCCGAAATATGAAGATGTGCCTAAACCCACCTACCACCCTATCGATCCACGGCTTACGCATCTCGTCTTTCTGGCTGACGTAGTGCCCGCCCGCGCCCGTTCATTTCGTCGGTTGGCTTAGGCATACGGATTTCATTCCCAGTCTAAGATTGGACTGGACAGAGGGTTACAGCAGCAGGATCGACAGCACACAGAGGGGGACCCGACCGGTCCCCAGTTTTTGCATCCCGCCCCTCTGGCCGGCTGAGCGCCCGCATGCTCATTTCATGGGTTGACTTAGGCATACGGAGTTCATTCCTAGTCTAAGCATACGAAGTTCTTTCCCAGTCTAAGATCGGACCAAACCAAGGGTTGGGGCAGCACATGCTGGCCTCGGGCATGTGCTGGTGGCGTATTGTTCTTCATCGGGGCACCAACGCCGGAGCATCATTGGAGAACCTGACCGGCGACATTGGGGTTCTAGCGATCGGGGGAGCCGAGGGGTGTGCGCACATGATGTGCGATGGGTGCTGGTACTTGGCCCTTATATTGGCCCCCTATCCCTCATCAAACCTCGAGAACTCACACCCCTTAAAGAGCATTTGAGATTTTACAGGTTTGCTGCCAGTAGCCATTAAAGTGTCTGAAATGGGGACACTTTTTTCAAATGGTCACAAAATCTTGTACACTTCGAGTTTTTAGCTGAATTTTTTTGTGCATGCCAACAAAAGTACAAGGATCAAGTCTACCAAGTTTGGGACCAAAACTCCTTCTGAAAATTTTTTTAAAAAATCCCAAACCGTAAAAAGTTTCAAAAATCATGAAAAATAGAAAACGAGTCGTCTTGCCATCAAACTTCACGTGAAGGCTTAAGGGACCATTGCATGAATTTACAGGAGGTAAAAATGGCATTGGCATGCAGAAATATGAAGATGTGCCTAAGCCCACCTACCACCCATTGATCCACGGCTTGAGCATCCCATCTCTCTGGCCGACGTAGTGCCCGCCCGCCCGCTCGCTCGACCGCTCGTTTCGTCGGTTCGCTTAGGCATACGGAGTTCATTCCCAGTCTAAGATTGGACCGGACCAAGGGTTGTGACAGCAGGATCAGTAGCACGTAGAAGGGGACTCGACCGATCCCAAGCTTGCGCATCCCGCCCCTCCGGCCGACTGAGCGCCCGCACGCTCGTGTCTTGGGTTGACTTCGGCATACGGAGTTCATTCCCAATCTAAGCATACGGAGTTCATTCCCAGTCTAATATCAAACCGGACCAAGGTTTGCGGTAGCACATGCTGGGCTCGGGCATTTGCTGGTGTCGCATTTTTCTTCGTCGGGTCACCATCGTCGAAGCATCGCCAGAGAACGTGACCAGCGGCATTGGGATTCCGGTGATCGGGGGGGCCGGGGGGTGTGCGCACATGATGTGCGATGGGTGCTAGTACTTGGCCCTTATATTGGCCCCCTATCCCTCATCAAACATCGAGAACTCACACTCCCTTAAAGAGCATTTGAGATTTTACAGGTTTGCTGTTAGTAGCCATTAAAGTGTCTGAAATGGGGACACTTTTTTCAAATGGTCACAAAATCTTGTACACTTCGAGCTTTTAGCTGAATTTTTTTGTGCATGTGAACAAAAATACAAGGATAATGTCTACCAAGTTTGGGGCCAAAACTACTTCCAAAAAAATTTTAAAAAATCTCAAACTCAAAAAGTTTCGAAAATCATGAAAAATAGAAAACAAGTCATCTTGTCATGAAACTTCACGTGAAGGCTTAAGGGACCATTGTATGAATTTACAAGCCATAAAAATTTCATTGGAACGCAGAAATATGAAGATGTGCCTAAACCCACCTACCACCCTATCGATCCACGACTTGCGCATCCCGTTTCTCTGGTCGAAATAGTGCCCGCCTGCCTGCCCGCCCATTCCTTTCGTCGGTAGGCTTAGGCATACGGAGTTCATTCCCAGTCTAAGATCAGACCGGACTGAGAGTTGTGGCAGCAGGATCAGCAGCACGCAGAGAGGGACTCGGCCGATCCCCGGCTTGCGCATCCCGCCCCTCTAGTCGGCTGAGCACCCGCACGTTCGTTTCGTCGGTTGACTTAGGCATACGGAGTTCATTCCTAGTCTAAGCATACAGAGTTCATTCCCACTCTAAGATCGGATTGGATTGAGGGTTGCGGTAGCACATGCTGGGCTCGGGCATGTGCTGGTGCCACATTTTTCTTCGTCGGGGCACCATTACTAGACCATCATTGGAGAACCTGACTGGTGGCATTGGGGTTTCGATGATCGGGGGGGCCGGGGGGTGTACGCACATGATGTGCGATTGGTGCTGGTACGTGGCCCTTATATTGGCCCCCTATCCCTCATCAAACCTCGAGAACTCACTCCCCCTTAAAGAGCGTTCGAGATTTTACAGGTTTGCTACCAGTAGCCATTAAAGTGTCTGAAATGGGGACACTTTTTTCAAATGGTCACAAAATCTTGTACACTTCGAGTTTTTAGCTGAATTTTTTTGTGCATGCCAAAAAAAATACAAGGATCACGTCTACCAAGTTTGGGGCCACAACTCCTTCCAAATAACTTTTAAAAAATCCTGAACCGCAAAAAGTTTCCAAAATCGTGAAAAATAGAAAACGAGTCGTCTTGCCATGAAACTTCACGTGAAGGCCTAAGGGACCATTGTATGAATTTACAAGCCATAAAAATGGAATTGGCATGTAGAAATATGAAGACATGCCTAAACCCACCTACAACCCTATCAATCCACGGCTTGCGCATCACATCTCTCTGGCCGACGTAGCGCCTGCCCGCTCGTTTCGTCAATTGGCTTAGGCATACGAAGTTCATTCCCAGCCTAAGATCAGACCAAACTGAGGGTTTCGGTAGTAGGATCGGCACCACAAGAGGGGGACCCGGCCGATCCCCAGATTGTGCATCCCGAACCCTAGCCGGCTGAGTGCCCGCACACTCGTTTCGTGGGTTGACTTAGGCATATGGAGTTCATTCCCAGTCTAAGATCGGACCAGACCGAGGGTTGTGGCAGCACACGTTGGGCTCGGGCATGTGCTGGTGTCGTATTTTTCTTTGCTGGGGCACCATCGTCGGAGCATCGTCGGAGAACCTTACCGACGACATTGGGGTTCTGGCGATCGGGGGGGCCGGAAGGGCTGTGCGCACATGATGTGCGATGGGTGCTGGTACTTGGCCCTTATATTGGCTCCCTATCCCTCATAAAACCTTGAGAACTCACACCCCCTTAAAGAGCATTTGAGATTTTACAGGTTTGCTGCCAGTCCCCGTTAAAGTGTCAGAAATGGGGACACTTTTTTCAAATGGTCACAAAATCTTGTACACTTCGAGTTTTTAGCTGAATTTTTTTGTGCATGCCAACAAAAATACAAGGATCACGTCTACCAAGTTTGTTGCCAAAACTCCTTCTGAAAAAATTTTAAAAAATCCTGAACGCAAAAAGTTTCAAAAATCATGAAAAATAGAAAACGAGTCGTCTTGCCATGAAACTTCACGTGAAGGCTTAAGGGACCATTGTATGAATTTACAAGCCATAAAAATGGCATTGGCATGCATAAATATGAAGATGTCCCTAAACCCACCTACCACCCTATCGATCCACGGCTTGCGTATCCCATCTCTCTGGCTAGAATAGTGCCCGCCTGCCCGCCCGCCCGTTCGTTTCGTCGGTAGGCTTAGGCATACGGAGTTCATTCCCATTCTAAGATCAGACCGGACTGAGGGTTGTGGTAGCAGGATCAGCAGCACTCAAAGAGGGACTCGGTCTATCCCCAGCTTGCGCATCCCGCCCCTCTGGCCGGCTGAGCGCCTGCACGCTCGTTTCGTGGGTTGACTTAGGCATACGGAGTTCATTCCTAGTCTAAGCATACAGAGTTCATTCCCGTTCTAAGATCGGATTTGATCGAGGGTTGCGGTAGCACATGCTGGGCTCGGGCATGTGCTGGTGCTGCATTTTTCTTCGTCGGGGCACCATTGTCGGAGCATCATTGGAGAACCTGACCGGCGGCATTGGGGTTCTGGTGATCGGGGGGGCTGGGGGGGTGTGCGCACATGATGTGTGATTGGTGCTGGTACTTGGCCCTTATATTGGCCCCTATCCCTCATCAAACCTTGAGAACTCACTCCCCCTTAAAGAGCATTTGAGATTTTACA
Source organism: Durio zibethinus (assembly GCF_002303985.1). The sequence goes on from NW_019168048.1 coordinate 14,637,687, forward strand.
GGTTTGCTGCCAGTAGCCATTAAAGTGTCTGAAATGGGGACACTTTTTTCAAATGGTCACAAAATCTTGTACACTTCGAGTCTTTAGCTGAATTTTTTTGTGCATGCCAAAAAAAATACAAGGATCACGTCTACCAAATTTGGGGCCGCCACTCCTTCCAAAAAACTTTTAAAAAATCCCGAACCGCAAAAAGTTTTCAAAATCGTGAAAAATGGAAAACGAGTCGTCTTGCCATGAAACTTCACGTGAAGGCCTAAGGGACCATTGTATGAATTTACAAGCCATAAAAATGGCATTGGCATGTAGAAATGTGAAGATGTGCCTAAACCCACCCACCACCTTATCGATCCACGGCTTGCGCATCACGTCTCTCTGGCCGGCGTAGCGCTTGCCCGCTCATTTCGTCGATTGGCTTAGGCATACGGAGTTTATTCCTAGTCTAAGATCAGACCAAACCGAGGGTTGTGCTAGCAGGCTCGGCACCACAAGAGGGGGACCAGACCGATCCCCGGATTGCGCATCCCGCCCCCTAGCCGGCTGAGTGCCCGCACACTCGTTTCGTGGGTTGATTTAGGCATATGGAGTTCATTCCCAGTCTAAGATCGGATCGGACCGAGGGTTACGGTAGCACATGCTGGGCTCGGGCATGTGCTGCTATCGTGTTTTTCTTTGTCGGCTCACCATCGCCAGAGCACCGCCGGAGAACCTGACCGGCGGCATTGGGGTTCCGTCAATCGGGGGGGCTGGGGGTGTGTGCACATGATCTGCAATGGGTGCCGGTACTTGGCCCTTATATTGGCCTCCTATCCCTCATCAAACCTCGAGAACTCACACCCCCTAAAGAGCATTTGAGATTTTACAGGTTTGCTGCCAGTAGCCATTAAAGTGTTTGAAATGGGGACACTTTTTTCAAATGGTCACAAAATCTTGTACACTTCGAGTTTTTAGATGAATTTTTTTGTGCATGCCAACAAAAATACAAGGATCACGTCTACCAAGTTTGCGGCCAAAACTCCTTCCCAAAAGATTTTAAAAAATCTCAAACTGTAAAAAGTTCCAAAAATCACGAAAAATAGAAAACAAGTCGTCTTGCCATGAAACATCATGTGAAGGCTTAAGGGACCATTGTATGAATTTACAAGCCATAAAAATGGCATTGGCATGCAAAAATATGAAGATGTGCCTAAACCCACCTACCACCGTATCGATCCACGACTTGCCCATCCCGTTTCTCTGGCCGACGTAGTGCCTGCCCGCCCGCCTGCCCGCTCGTTTCATCGGTTGGCTTAGGCATACGAAGTTCATTCCCAGTCTAAGATCGGACAAAATCGAGGGTTGCAATAGCAAGATCGACAGCATGTAGAGGGGGACCCGACCGATCCACGGCTCGCGCATCCCGCCCCTCTGGCCTGCTGACCGCCCGCACGCTCGTTTCGTGGGTTGACTTAGGCATACGGAGTTCGTTCATAGTCTTAGCATACGGAGTTCATTCCCAGTCTAAGATCTAAGCATACGGGTTATGGCAGCACGCGTTGGGCTCAGGCATGTGCTGGTGCCGTATTTTTCTTCGCCAGGGCACCATCGTCGGAGCATCGTCAGAGAACCTGACCGACGACATTGGGGTTCCGACGATCGGGGGGGCCGAGGTGGGTGTGCGCACATGATGTGCGATGGGTGCTGGTACTTGGCCATTATATTCGCTCCCTATCCCTCATAAAACCTTGAGAACTCACACCCCCTTAAAGAGCATTTGAGATTTTACAGGTTTGCTGCCAGTAGCCATTAACATGTCAGAAATGGGGACACTTTTTTCAAATGGTCACAAAATCTTGTACACTTCGAGTTTTTAGCTGAATTTTTTTGTGCATGCCAACAAATATACAGGGATCACGTCTACCAAGTTTGGGGCCAAAATTCCTTCCGAAAAAATTTAAAAAAATCTCGAACCGCAAAAAGTTTTAAAAATCATGAAAAATAGAAAACGAGTCGTCTTGCCATGACACTTCACGTGAAGGCTTAAGGGACCATTGTATGAATTTAAAAGCCATAAAAATGGCATTGGCATGCAGAAATATTAAGATGTCCCTAAACCCACCTACCACCCTATCGATCCACGGCTTGCGCATCCAGTCTCTCTGGCCGGCGTAGTGCCCGCCTGGCCGCCCGCTCGTTTCATCGATTGGCTTAGGCATACAGAGTTCATTCCCATGCTAAGATCAGACCAGATTGAGGGTTGCGGCAGCAGGATCAGCAGCATGAAGAGGGGGACTCGATCGATCCCCGTTTTGCGCATCCTGCCCCTTCGGCCGGCTGAGCGCCCGCACGCTCGTTTCGTGGGTTGAGTTAGGCATATGGAGTTCATTCCCAATCTAAGCATGCGGAGTTCATTCCTAGTCTAGGATCGGACCAGACCAAGGGTTGTGGCCATGCATGCTAGGCTCAGGCATGTGCTAGTGCCACATTTTTCTTCACCGGGGCACCATCACCGGAGCATCACCGAAGAACCTGACCGGTGGCATCGTGGTTCCGATGATTTGGGGGGCCGAGGGGGGTGTGCACACATGATGTACGATGGGTGCTTGTACTTGGACCTTATATTGGCCCCCTAACCCTTATCAAACCTTGAGAACTCACACCCCCTTAAAGAGCATTTGAGATTTTACAGGCTTGCTGCCAGTAGCCATTAAAGTGTCTGAAATGGGGACACTTTTTTCAAATTGTCACAAAATCTTGTACACTTCAAGTTTTTAGTTGAATTTTTTTATGCATGCCAAAAAAAATACAAGGATCATGTCTACCAAGTTTGGGGCCAAAACTGCTTTCAAAAAAATTTTAAAAAATCCTGAACAGCAAAAAGTTTCAAAAATTGTGAAAAATAGAAAAGGAGTCGTCTTGCCATGAAACTTCACGTGAAGGCTTAAGGGACCATTGTATGAATTTAAAAGCCACAAAAATGGCATTGGGATGTAGAAATATGAAGATATGCCTAAACCCACCTAACACACTATCGATCCACGGCTTGCGTGTCCCGTCTCTCTGGCTCGTATGCCCGCCCGCCCGCTCGTTTCGTCAGTTTGGCTTAGGCAATACGGAGTCCATTCCCAGTCTAAGATCAGACCAGACCGTTGGTTGCAGCTGCAGATCGGCAGCACGCAGAGAGGGACCCGACTGATCCCCGACTTGCGGATCCCCGCCTTCTGGCCGGCTGAGCGCCCGCACGCTCGTTTCGTGCGTTGATTTAGGCATACGGAGTTCATTCCAGTCTAAGATCAAACCGGACGAGGGTTACGGTAGCACATGCTGGGCTCGGGCATGTGCTGGTGCACATTTTTCTTCGTCGGGCACCATCGCCAGAGCATCACCGAAGAACTTGACCGACGGTATTGGGGTTCCGATAATCGAGGGGGCCGGGGGGTGTGCGTACATGATGTGGAATGGGTGCTAGTACTTGGCCCTTATATTGGCCCCCTATCCCGCATCAAACCTCGAGAACTCACACCCATTTAAAGAGCATTTGAGATTTTACAGGTTTGCTACCAGTAGCCATTAAAGTGTTTGAAATGGGGACACTTTTTTCAAATGGTCACAAAATCTCGAGTTTTTAGCTGAATTTTTTTGTGCATGCCAACAACAATACAAGGATCACGTCTACCAAGTTTGGGGCCAAAATTCTTCCGAAAAAATTTAAAAAAATCTCGAACCGTAAAAAGTTTTTAAAATCGTGACAAATAGAAAACGAGCCATCCTGCCATGAAACTTCACTTGAAGGCTTAAGGGATCATTGTATGAATTTACAAGCCATAAAAATGGCATTGGCACATAGAAATATGAAGATGTGCCTAAACCCACCTACCACCCTATCGATCCACGGCTTATGCATCCCGTCCATCTGGCCGGCGTAGTGCCCGTCCGCCCGCCCGCTCGTTTCTTCGGTTGGCTTAGGCATACGGAGTTCATTCCCAGTCTAAGATCAAATTGAACCGAGGGTTTCAGCAGTAGGATCGGCAGCACGCAGAGGGGACCCGACCGATCCTCGGCTTGCGCATCCCGCCCCTCTGGCCGGTTGAGCACCCGCACGCTCGTTTCATGGGTTGACTTAGGCATACAGAGTTCATTCCCAGTCTAAGCATATGCAGTTCATTCCCAGTCTAAGATCAGACTGGACCGAGGGTTGCGGCAGCACATACTAGGCTCGGGCATGTGCTGGTGCCGTATTTTTCTTCATCGGGGCACCATCGTCCGAGCATCATCGGAGAACCTGATCGGCGGCATCGGGGTTCCGACGATCGAGGGGCCAGGGGGTGCGCGCACATGATGTGCGATGGGTGCTGGTACTTGGCCCTTATATTGGCCCCTTATCCCTCATCAAACCTTGAGAACTCACACCCATTTAAAGAGCATTTGAGATTTTACAAGTTTGCTGCCAGTAGCCATTAAAATGTTTGAAATGGGGACACTTTTTTCAAATTGTCACAAAATCTTGTATACTTCGAGTTTTTAGCTGAATTTTTTTGTGCATGCCAACAAAAATACAAGGATCACGTCTACCAAGTTTGGGGCCAAAACTCCTTCCAAAAAATTTAAAAAAAATCCCAGACCGGAAAAAGTTTTGAAAATCATGACAAATAGAAAACGAGCCGTCCTGCCATGAAACTTCACGTGAAGGCTTAAGGGACGATTGTATAAATTTACAAGCCATAAAAATGGCATTGGCATGTAGAAATGTGAAGATGTGCCTAAACCCACCTACCACCCTATCGATCCACGGCTTATGCTTCCCGTCTCTTTGGCCGGCATAGTGCCCACCCGCCCGCCCGCTCGTTTCGGTGGTTGGCTTAGGCATACGGAGTTCATTCCCAGTCTAAGATTGGACAGGACTGAGGGTTGCAGCAGTAGCATCGGACGTAGAGGGGGACCCAACCGATCCCCGGCTTGCCCATCTCGCCCCTCTGGCCGACTGAGCGCCCGCACGCTTGTTTCGTAGGTTAACATAAGCATACGGAGTTCATTCCCAGTCGAAGCATATGGAGTTCATTCGCAGTCTAAGATTGGACCGGATCAAGGGTTGTGACAGCACATGCTGGGCTCGGGCATGTGCTGGTGCCGCATTTTTCTTTGCCGGGGCACCATCGTCGAAGCATCGTCGGAGAAACTGAACGGCAGCATTGGGGTTCCGACGATCGGGGGGGCCGGGGGGTGTGCGCACATGATATGCGATGGGTGCTGGTACTTGGCCCTTATATTGCCCCCTGTCCCTCATCAAACCTCGAGAACTCACATCACCTTAAAGAGCATTTGAGATTTTACAGGTTTGCTGCCAGTAGCCATTAAAGTGTCTGAAATGGGGACACTTTTTTCAAATGGTCACAAAATCTTGTACAGTTTGAGTTTTTAGCTGAAGTTTTTTGTGCATGCCAGCAAAATTACAAGGATTATGTTTACCAAGTTTGGGGCCAAAATTTCTTTTGAAAACATTTTAAAAAATCCTGAACCGTAAAAAGTTTCTAAAATCGTGAAAAATAAAAAATGAGTCATCTTGCCATGAAACTTCACGCAAAGGCTTAAAGGACCATTGTATGGATTTACAAGCCATAAAAATGGCATTGGCACGTAGAAATATGAAGATGTGCCTAAACCCACTTACCACCCTGTCGATCCACGGCTTGCGCATCCCGTCTCTCTGACCAGCGTAGTCCTCGCCCGCCCGCCCGCCCGCTCGTTTTGTCGGTTGCCTTAGGCATACGGAGTTCATTCCCAGTCTAAGATTGAACCAGACTGAGGGTTGCAGTAGCATCATCGGCAGCACGCAGAGGGGGACCCGACCGATCCCCGGCTTGTGCATCCCGCCCCTCTGGCCGGCTGAGCACCCGTACACTCGTTTCGTGGGTTGACTTAGGCATAGGAGATCATTCCCAGTCTAAGCATACGGAGTTCATTTCCAATCTAAGATCAGACTGAATCGAGGGTTGCGGCAGCACAAGCTAAGCTCGGGCATGTGTTGGTGCCATATTTTTCTTCGTCGAGGCACCATTACCGGAGCATCACCGGAGAACCTGACTGACGGCATTAGGGTTCCGAAGGTCGAGGGGGTTGGGGGGGTGTGTGCACATGATGTGCGATGGGTGCTGCTACTTGGCCCTTATATTGGCCCCCTGTCCCTCATCAAACCTTGAGAACTCACACCCCCTTAAAAAGCATTTGAGATTTTACAGGTTTGCTGCCAGTAGCCATTAAAGTGTCTGGAATAGGGACACTTTTTTCAAATTGTCACAAAATCTTGTACACTTCGAGTTTTTAGCTGAATTTTTTTGTGCATGCCAACAAAAATACAAGGATCACGTCTACCAAGTTTGGGGCCAAAATGCCATCCGAAAAAATTTTAAAAAATCCCGAACCACAAAATGTTTCAAAAAACGTGAAAAATAGAAAACGGGTCATCTTGCCATTAAACTTCACGTGAAGACTTAAGGGACCATTGTATGAATTTACAAGCCAGAAAAATGGCATTGGCACGTAGAAATATAAAGATGTAACTAAACCCACCTACCACCCTATCGATCCACAACTTGCGCATCCCGTCTCTCTGGCCGACGTAGAGCCCGCCAGCCCACCGGCCCGCTCATTTTGTCAGTTGGCTTAGGCATACAGAGTTCATTCCCAGTCTAAGATTGGATTGGACCCAGGGTTGCGATAGCAGGATCGACAGCAAGCAGAGCGGGACCCCATCGAACAACGACTTTCGCATCCCGCCCCTCTGGCCGACTGAGCACCCGCACGATCGGGCATGTGTTGGTGCCGAAGGTTGTGACAGCACATGCTGGGCTCGGGCATGAGTTGGTGCCGCATTTTTCTTCGTCGGGGTACCATTGCCGGAGAACCTGACCGGTGGCATTAGGGTTCCGATGATCGGGGGGCCGGGGGGGTGTGCGCACATGATGTGCGATGGGTGCTGGTACTTGGCCCTTATATTGGCCCCCTATCCCTCATCAAACCTTGAGAACTCACACCCCCTTAAAGAGCATTTGGGATTTTACAGGTTTGCTGCCAGTAGCCATTAAAGTGTCTGAAATGGGGACACTTTTTTCAAATGGTCACAAAATCTTGTACACTTCAAGTTTGTAGCTGAATTTTTTTGTGAATGTGAACAAAAATTCAAGGATCATGTCAACCAAGTCTGTCGCCAAAACTCCTTCCCAAGAAATTTTAAAAAATCTCGAACCACAAAAAGTTTCAAAAATCGTGAAAAATAGAAAACGAGTCGTCTTGCCATGAAACTTCATGTGAAGGCTTAAGGGAACATTGTATGAAATTACAAGCCATAAAAATGGCATTGGCATGCAGAAATATGAAGATGTGCCTAAACCCACCTACCACCCTATCGATTCACGGCTTGCGCATCCCGTCTCTCTGGCCGACGTAGTGCCCGCCCGCCTGCCTGCTCATTTTGTCGGTTGGCTTAGGCATACGGAGTTCATTCCCAGTCTAAGATCTGACCAGACCGAGGGTTGCAGCAGCAGGATCGGCAACACGTAAAGGGAGACCCGGTCAATCCCCAGCTTGCGCATCCCGCCCCTCTGGCCGGCTAAGCACCCGTACGCTCATTTCATGGGTTGACTTAGGCATACGGAGTTCATTCCCAGTGTAAGCATACGGAGTTCTTTCCCATAATAAGATCAGACCCGACCGAGGGTTACGGTAGCACATGGTGGGCTCGAACATGTGTTGGTGCCGCATTTTTCTTCACCGGGGAACCATCACCGAGTTATCACCGGAGAACCTGACCGGCGGCATTGGGGTTCCGGCGATCGAGGGGGTCGGGGGTGTGCGCACATGATGTGCGATGGGTGCTGGCACTTGGCCCTTATACTGGCCCCCTCTCCCTCATCAAACCTTGAGAACTCACACCCGCTTAAAGAGCATTTGAGATTTTACAGGTTTGCTGCCAGAAGCCATTAAAGTGTCTAAAATTGGGACACTTTTTTCAAATGGTCACAAAATCTTGTACACTTCGAGTTTTTAGCTGAATTTTTTTGTGCGTGCCAAAAAACATACAAGGATCACGTCTACCAAGTTTGGGGGCAAAAATCCTTCCAAAAAAATTTTAAAAAATCCCGAACCGCAAAAAGTTTGAAAAATCGTGAAAAATAGAAAATGAGTCGTCTTGCCATGAAACTTCACTTGAAGGCTTAAGGGACCATTGTATGAATATACAAGCCATAAAAATGGCATTGGCAAGCAGAAATATGAAGATGTGCCTAAACCCACCTACCGCCCTATCGATCCACAGCTTGCGCATCCCGTCTCTCTGGCCGGCGTACTGCCCGCTCGCCCGCCTGGCCGCTCGTTTCATCGGTTGGCTTAGGCATACGGAATTGATTCCCAATCTAAGATCGGACCAGACCAAGGGTTACGGCAGTAGGATCGACAGCACACAGAGGGGGACCGGCTGATCCCTGGCTTACGCATCCCGCCCCTCTGGTTGGCTGACCACCCGCACGCTCGTTTCGTTGGTTGACTTAGGCATACAGAGTTCATTCCCAGTCTAAGCATACGAAGTTCATTCTCAGTCTAAGAGCGGATTGAACCAAGGGTTGCGGCAGCACATGCTAGGCTTGAGCATGTGTTGGTGCCACAATTTTCTTCACCGAGGCACCATCGTCGGAGCATCGTCGGAGAACCTGACCGACGGTAATAGGGTTTCGACAATCAGGGGGCCCGGGGGGGTGTGCGCACATGATGTGTGATGGGTGCTGGTACCTGGCCCTTATATTGGGACCCTATCCCTCATCAAACCTCAAGAACTCATATCTCCTTAAAGAGCATTTGATATTTTACAGGTTTACTGCCAGTAGCCATTAAGTGTCTGAAATGGGAACACTTTTTTGAAATGGTCACAAAATCTTGTACACTTCGAGTTTTTAGCTGAATTTTTTTATGCATGCCAACAAAAATACAAGGATCATGTCTGCCAAGTTTAGGGCCAAAAATCCTTCCGAAAAAATTTTAAAAAATCCCGAACAGCAAAAAGTTTCAAAAATCATGAAAAATAGAAAATGAGTCGTCTTGCCATGAAACTTCACGTGAAGGCTTAACGGACCATTCTATGAATTTACAAGCCATAAAAATGGCATTGGCACACGGAAATTTGAAGATGTACCTAAACCCACCTACCACCCTATCGATCCATGGCTTGCACATCCCGTCTCTCTGGCCGGCGTAGCGCCTGCCCGCCCGTCTGCTCGTTTCGTCTGTTGGCTTAGGCATACGGAGTTCATTCCAGTCTAAGCATATGGAGCTCATTCCCAGTCGAAGATCAGATCGGACCGAGGGTTGCGACAGCACTTGCTGGGCTCGGGCATGTGTTGGAGCTGTATTTTTCTTTGCCGGGGCACCATCACCGGAGCATCGCCAGAGAACCTGACCGGTGGCATTAGGGTTCCGACGATCGGGGGGGCCGGGGGGTTGTGCGCACATGATGTGTGATGGGTGCTGGTACTTGGCCCTTATATTGGCCCCCTATCCCTCATCAAACCTTGAGAACTCACACCCTCTTAAAGAGCATTTGAGATTTTACAGGTTTGCTGCCAGTAGCCATTAAAGTGTCTAGAATGGGGACACTTTTTTCAAATGGTCACAAAATCTTGTACACTTCGAGTTTTTTGCTGAATGTTTTTGTGCATGCCAACAAAAATACAAGGATCACGTCTACAAAGTTTTGGGCAGAAACTCCTTTCAAAAAAATTTTAAAAAATCCCGAACTGCAAAAGGTTTTGAAAATCATGAAAAATAGAAAACGAGTCGTCTTGCCATGAAACTTCACGTGAAGGCTTAAGGGACTATTTTATGAATTTACAAGCCATAAAAATGGCATTGGCATGCAGAAATATGAAGATGTGCCGAAACCCACCTACCACCCTATCGATCCACGGCTTGCGCATCCCGTCTCTCTGGCCGGCGTAGTGCCCGCCCGCCCGTCCGCCCGCTCGTTTCGTCTGTTGGCTTAGGCATATGGAGTTTATTCCTAGTCTAAGATTGTACCGGACTGAGGGTTGCGTCAGCAAGATCGACAGCACGCAGAAGGGGACAAGGCCGATCCCCGGCTTGCGCATCATGCCCTTCTAGCTGGCTGAGTGCCCACACGCTCGTTTCGTGGGTTGTCTTAGGCATACGGAGTTCATTCCCAGTCTAAGCATATGGAGTTCATTCCCAGTCTAAGATCGGACCGGACCGAGGGTTGACTTAGGCATACGAAGTTCATTCCAGTCTAAGCATATCGAGTTCATTCCTAGTCTAAGATCAAATCGGACTGAGGGTTACGGAAGGACATGTTGGGCTCGCGCATGTGCTGGTGCCGCATTTTTCTTCATAGGTCACCATCGTTTGAGCATCACCGCAGAACCTGATCGACGGCATTGGGGTTCCGACGATCGGGGGGCCGGGGGGTGTGCGCACATGATGTACGATGGGTGCTGGTACTTGGCCCTTATATTGGCCCCCTATCCTTTATCAAACCTCGAGAAATCACACCCTCTTAAAGAGCATTTGAGATTTTATAGGTTTGCTGCCAGTACCATTAAAGTGTCTGAAATGGGGACACTTTTTTCAAATGATCACAAAATCTTGTACACTTCGAGTTTTTAGCTGAATTTTTTTGTGCACGCCAACAAAAATACAAGGTCATGTCTACCATGTTTGGGGCCAAAATTCCTTTCGAAAAAATATAAAAAAATCTCGAACCGCAAAAAGTTTCAAAAATCGAGAAAAATAGAAAATGAGTCGTCTTGCCATGAAAGTCCACGTGAAGGCTTAAGGGACCATTGTATGAATTTACAAGCCATAAAAATGGCATTGGCACTCAGAAATATGAAGATGTGCCTAAACCCACCTACCACCTTATTGATCCACGGCTTGCGCATCCCGTCTCTCTGGCTGACGTAGTGCTTGCCCACCCGCCCGCCCGCTCATTTCGTCGGTTGGCTTAGGCATACGAAGTTCATTCCCAGTCTAAGATCGGACTAAACCAAGGGTTGCAGTAGCAGGATCGGCAGCACACAAAGGGGGACCCGGCCGGTCCCAGGCTTGCGCATCCTACCCCTCTGGCCGGCTGAGTGCTCGCACGCTCGTTTCGTTGGTTTACTTAGGCATACGGAGTTCCTTTCCAAATTTAAGCATATGGAGTTCATTCCCAGTCTAAGATCAGACCGGACCGAGGGTTGCGGCAGCACATGCTGGGCTCGGGCATGTGCTGGTGCCGTATTTTTCTTCGTCGGGGCACCATCGCCGGAGCATCATCGGAAAACCTAACAGACGGCGTTGGGGTTTCGACGATCGGGGGGGTCGGGGGGTGTGCGCACATGATGTACGATGGGTGCTGGTACTTTGCCCTTGTATTGGCCCCCTATCCCTCATCAAACCTCGAGAACTCACCCCCCCTAAAGAGCGTTTGAGATTTTACAGGTTTGCTGCCAGTAGCCATTAAAGTGTCTGAAATGGGGACGCTTTTTTCAAATGGTCACAAAATCTCGTACACTTCGAGTTTTTAGCTGAATTTTTTTGTGCCTGCCAAAAAAAATACAAGGATCAGGTCTACCAAGTTTGGGTCCAAAACTACTTTCAAAAAAATTTTAAAAATTCTCGGATCGCACAATGTTTCAAAAATCATGAAAAATAGAAAACGAGTCGTCTCACCATGAAACTTCACGTAAAGGCTTAAGGGACCATTGTATGAATTTACAAGCCATAAAAATGGCATTGGCACTCAGAAATATGAAGATGTGGCTAAACCCACCTACCACCATATTGATCCACGGGTTGCGCATCCCGTCTCTCTGGCCGACGTAGTGCTCGCCCGCCCGCCCGCCCGCTCGTTTTGTCGGTTGGCCTAGGCATACGGAGTTCATTCCCAGTCTAAGATAGGACCGAACCGAGGGTTGCAGCAGCAGGATCGGCAGCACGCAGAGGGGGGCCCGACCAATCCTAGGCTTGAGCATCTTGCCCTTCTGGCTGGCTGAGTGCTCGCACGTTCGTTTCGTTGGTTTACTTAGGCATACGGAGTTCATTCCCAATCTAAGCATACGGAGTTCATTCCCGATCTAAGATCGGACCAGACCGAGGGTTACGATAGCACATGCTGGGTCGGGCATGTACAGGTGCCGCATTTTTCTTCGTCGGGGCACCATCACCGGAGCATCGTCGGAGAACCTGACCGGTGGCGTTGGGGTTTCGACGATCGGAGGGGTCGGGGGGGTGTGCGCACATGATGTGCGATGGGTGCTGGTACTTTGCCCTTGTATTGGCCCCCTATCCCTCATCAAACCTCAAGAACTCAAACACCCTTAAAGAGCATTTGGGATTTTACAGGTTTGCTGCCAGTAGCCATTAAAGTGTCTGAAATGGGGACACCTTTTTCAAATGGTCACAAAATCTTGTACACTTTGAGTTTTTAGCTAAATTTTCTTGTGCATGCCAAAAAAAATTCAAGGATCACGTCTACCAAGTTTGGGGCCAAAACTCCTTCCGAAAAAAGTTTAAAAAATCTCGAACCGAAAAAAATTTCAAAAATTGTGAAAAAAAGAAAACGAGTCGTCTTGCCATGAAACTTCACGTGAAGGCTTAAGGGACCATTGTATGAATTTACAAGCCATAAAAATGGCATTGTCACACAGAAATATGAAGATGTGCCTAAACCCACCTACCACCCTATCGATCCATGGCTTGCGCATCCCGTCTCTATGGCCGCCGTAGTGCCCGCCCGCCCACCCGCCCGCTCGTTACATCGGTTGGCTTAAGCATACGGAGTTCATTCCTAGTCTAAGATCAGACTGGACCGAGGGTTGCAGCAGCCAGATCGACAGCATGCAGAGGGGGACCTGGTCGATCCCCGGCTTGTACGTCCCGCCCTTTTGGTCGGCTAAGTGCCCGCACGCTCGTTCCGTGGGTTGACTTAGGCATACGGAGTTCATTCCCAGTCTAAGCATACGGAGTTCATTCCCAGTCTAAGATCGAACTAGACAGAGGGTTACGACAGCACATGCTGGGCTTGGGCATGTGCTGGTGCCGCATTTTTCTTCGTCGGGGCACCATCGTCGGAGCATCACCGGAGAACCTAACCGACGGCATTGGGGTCCGGAGATCGGGGGGGCTGGGGGGTGTGCGATGGGTGCTGGTACTTGGCCCTTATATTGGCTGCCTATCCCTCATCAAACCTTAAGAACTCACACCCCCTTAAAGAGCATTTGAGATTTTACAGGTTTGCTGCCAGTAGCAATTAAAGTGTCTGAAATGGGGACACTTTTTTCAAATGGTCACAAAAACTTGTACACTTCGAGTTTTTGGCTGAATTTTTTTGTGCATGCCAACAAAAATTCAAGGATCACATGTACAAAGTTTGGGGAAAAAATTCCTTCCGAAAAAATTTTAAAAAATCCCGAACAGCAAAAAGTTTCAAAAATTGTGAAAAATAGAAAAAGAGTTGTCTTGCCATGAAACTTCACGTGAAGGCTTAAGGGACCATTGTATGAATTTACAAGCCATAAAAATGGCATTGGCACACAGAAATATGAAGATGTGCCTAAACCCACCCACCACCCTATCGATCCACGTCTTGCGCATCCCGTCTCTATGGCCGGCGAAATGCTCGCCCTCCCGCCCGCTCGTTTCATCGGTTGGCTTAGGCATACGGAGTTCATTCCCAATCTAAGATCGAACCCGACTGAGGGCTGCGGTAGAAGGATCGGCAGCACGCAAAGGTGGACCCGGTCGATCCCCAGCTTGCGCATCCCGCCCCTCTGGCCGGCTGAGCGTCCGCACGATCGTTTCATGGGTTGACTTAGGCATACGGAGTTCATTCCCAGTCTAAGATCGGACCAGACCGAGGGTTGCGGCAGCAAGTGCTGGGCTCGGGCATGTGCTGGTGCTGCATTTTTCTTCGTCGGGGCACCATCGCTGGAGCATCACCGGAGAACCTAACCAGCGAAATCTTGTACACTCTGAGTTTTTAGCTGAATTTTTTTGTGCATGCCAAAAAAAATACAAGGATGATGTCTACCAAGTTTGGGGCCAAAACATTTTCTGAAAAAATTTTAAAAAATCCTGAACCGCAAAAAGTTTTGAAATTGTGAAAAATAGAAAACGAGTCGTCTTGCCATGAAACTTCAGGTGAAGGCTTAAGGGACCATTGTATGAATTTACAAGCCATAAAAATGGCATTGGCACGCAGAACTTTGAAGATGTGCCTAAACTGACCTACGACCCTATCGATCCACGGCTTGCGCATCCCATCTCTCTGGCCGACGTAGTGCCCGCCCGCCCACCCGATCGCTCGGTTCTTTCGTCGGTCGGCTTAGGCATGCGGAGTTCGTTCCCAGTCTAAGATCAGACCAGACCGAGGGTTGCTGCAGCAGGATTGGTAGCACGCAGAGGGGGACTCGATCGATCCCTGGCTGGCGCATCCTGCCCCTCTGGCCGGCTGAGCGCCCGTACACTCGTTTCGTGGGTTGACTTAGGCATATGGAGTTCATTCCCAGTCTAAGCATACAGAGTTCATTCCCAGTCTAAGATCGGACCAGACCGAGGGTTACGGCAGCACATGCTGGGCTCAGGCATGTGTTAGTGCCACATTTTTCTTCGTCGGGGCACCATCACCAGATCATCGTCGGAGAACCTGATCGACGAAATTGGGGTTCCGACGATCGGGGGGGCCGGGGGGGTGTGCGCACCTGATGTGCGATGGGTGCTGGTACTTGGCCCTTATATTGGCCCCCTATCCCTCATCAAACCTTGAGAACTCACACCCCCTTAAAGAGCATTTGAGATTTTACAGGTTTGCTGCCAGTAGCCATTAAAGTGTTTGAAATGGGGACACTTTTTTCTAATGGTCACAAAATCTTGTACACTTCGAGTTTTTAGCTGAATTTTTTTGTGCATGCCAACAAAAATACAAGGATCATGTCTACCAAGCTTGGGGCCAAAACTCTGTTCGAAAAATTTTTTAAAAATCCCGAACCGAAAAAAGTTTCAAAAATCATGAAAAATAGAAAAGGAGTAGTCTTGCCATGAAACTTCACGTGAAGGCTTAAGGGACCACTGTATGAATTTACAAGTGATAAAAATGGCATTGGCGTGTCGAAATATGAAGATGTGCCTAAACCCACCTACCACCCTATCCATCCACGGCTTGCGCATCCCGTCTCTCTGGCCGGAGTAGTGCCCGCCCGCTCGCTCGTTTCGTCGGTTGGCTTAGGCATACGGAGTTCATTCCCAGTCTAAGATCAGACCAGACCTAAGGTTGCAATTGCAGATGCTGGGCTCAAGCATGTGTTGGTGTCGCATTTTTCTTCACCGGGGCACCATCGCCGGGGCATCACCGGAGAACCTGACCGGGGGCATTGGGGTTCCGATGATCGGAGGGGCCGGGGGGTGTGCACAAATGATGGGCGATGGGTGCTGGTACTTGGCCCTTATATTGGCCCCCTCTCCCTCATCAAACCTCGAGAACTCACACCCCCTTAAAGAGCATTTGAGATTTTACAGGTTTGCTGCCAGTAGCCATTAAAGTGTCTGAAATGGGGACACTTTTTTCAAATGGTCACAAAATCTTGTACAGTTTGAGTTTTTAGCTGAATTTTTTTGTGCATGCCAACAAAAATACAAGGATCACGTCTACCAAGTTTGGGGCTAAAACGCCTTCCCAAAAAATTTTAAAAAATCCCGATCCGTAAAAAGTTTCAAAAATCATGAAAAATAGAAAACGAGTCGTCTTGCCATGAAACTTCACGTGAAGGCTTAAGGGACCATTGTATGAATTTACAAGCCATAAAAATGGCATTGGCATGCAGAAGTATGAAGTGTGCCTAAACCCACCTATCACCGACTTCTCTTTCCACGGCTTGCACATCCCGTCTCTCTGGTCGACGTAGTGCCCGCCCGCTCATTTTGTCGGTTGGCTTAGGCATACGAAGTTCATTCCCAGTCTAAGACAGGACAGACCGAGGGTTACGAGAGCAAGATCGACAGAACGTGAAAGGGGACCCGACCAATCCTCGACTTATGCATCCCGCCCCTCCGGCTGGCTGAGCGCCCGCACGCTCATTTCATGGTTTGACTTAGGCATACGGAGTTCATTCCCAGTCTAAGCATACGGAGTTCATTCCCAGTCTCAGATCGGACCAGACCGAGGGTTGCGGCAGCACATGCTGGGCTCGGACATGTGCTGGTGCTGCATTTTTCTTTGTCGGGGCACCATCATCGGAGCATCACTAGAGAACCTGACCGACGACATTGGGGTTCCGACGATGGGGGGGTGGAGGGGGTGTGCGCACATGATGTGTGATGGGTGCTGGTACTTGGCCCTTATATTGGCCCCCTATCCCTCATCAAACCTCAAGAACTCACACCCCCTTGAGGAGCATTTGAGATTTTATAGGTTTGCTGCCAATAGCCATTAAAGTGTGTGAAATGGGGACACTTTTTTCAAATGGTCACAAAATCTTGTACACTTCGTGTTTTTAGCTGAATTTTTTCATGCATGCCAACAAAAAGACAAGGATCACGTCTACCAAGTTTGGGGCCAAAAATCCTTCTGAAAAAATTTTAAAAAATCCCGAACCGCAAAAAGTTTCAAAAATCATGAAAAATAGAAAACGAGTCGTCTTGCCATGAAACTTCACATGAAGGCTTAAGGGACCATTGTATGAATTTACGAGCCATAAAAATGGCATTGGCACATAGAAATATGAAGATGTGCCTAAACCCACCTACCACTCTATCGATCCACGGCTTGTGCATCTCGTCTCTCTGGCCGACGTAGTGCCCGCCCGTTCGTTTCCTTGGTTGGCTTAGGCATACGGAGTTCATTCCTGGTCTAAGATCAAACCAGACCGAGGGTTACGACAGCAGGATTGGCAGCACGCAGATGGGGACCCACCCGATCCCCTGTTGCGATCCTGTCCCTCTGGCCGACTGAGCGCCCGCATGCTCGTTCCGTGGGTTGACTTAGGCAAACAGAGTTCATTCCCAGTCTAAGATCGGACTGGACCAAGGGTTGCGACAATACATGCTGGGCTCGGGCATGTGCTGGTGCCACTTTTTTCTTCTTAAGGCACCATCGTAGGAGCATCGCCTGAGAACCTAACCGGCGGCATTGGGGTTTCGACGATCGGGGGGGCCGGGGGGGTGTGCGCACATGATGTGTGGTGGGTGCTGGTACTTGGCCCTTATATTGGCCCCCTATCCCTCATCAAACCTCGAGAACTCACTCCCCCTTAAAGAGCATTTCAGATTTTAGAGGTTTGCTGCCAGTAGCCATTAAAGTGTTTGAAATGGGAACACTTTTTTCAAATGGTCACAAAATCTTTTACACTTCGAGTTTTTAGCTGAACTTTTTTATGCATGCCAACAAAACTACAAGGATCACGTCTACCAAGTTTGGGGCCAAAACTCCTTCCAAAAAAATTTTAAAAAATCCAGAACAAGAAAAACGAGTCGTCTTGCTATGAAACTTTACGTGAAGGCTTAAGGGACCATTGTATCAATTTACAAGCCATAAAAATGGAATTGGCATGCAGAAAGATGAAGATGTGCCTAAACCCACCTACCACCATATCGATCCACGGCTTGCGCATCCCGTCTCTCTCACCGGCATAGTGCCCGCCCGCCCGCCTGCCCGCTCGTGTCATCGGTTGGCTTAGGCATACGGAGTTCATTCCCAGTCTAAGATTACACCAAACCAAGGGTTGTGGTAGCAGGACCAACAGCATGCAGAGGGGGACCCGACCGATCCCCGGCTTGCGCATCCCACCCCTCTGGCCGGCTGAGCAGTCGCACGCTCGTTTCGCGGGTTGAGTTAGGCATATGGAGTTCATTCCCAATCTAAGCATACGAAGTTCATTCCCAGTCTCAAATTGGACCGGACCGAGGATTACAGCAGCACATGTTGGGCTTGGGCATGTGCTGGTGTTGCATTTTTCTTTGTCGTGGCACCATCGTCGGAGCATTGTCAGAGAACCTGACTGGCGGCATTGGGGTTCCGACGATCGGGGGGGCCAGGGAGGGGTGTGCGCACATGATGTGCAATGGGTGCTGGTACTTGCCCTTATATTGGCCCCCTATCCCTCATAAAACCTCAAATTAAGATGTGCCTAAACCCGCCTACCACCCTATCGATCGACGGCTTGCGCATCCTATCTCTCAGGCTGGCGTAGTGCCCGCCTGCCCGCCCGCCCACTTGTTTCATCGGTTGGGTTAGGTATACAGAGTTCATTCTCATTCTAAGATCAGACCGGACCGACGGATGTGGTAGCAGGATCGGCAACATGCAGAGGGGGACTCGGTCGATCCCGGGCTTGCGCATCTCGCCCATCTGGCCGGCTGAGCGCCCGGACGCTCGTTTCGTGGGTTGACTTAGGCATACGGAGTTCACCCCCATCTAAGCATACAGAGTTCATTTCCAATCTAAGATCAGATCGGACTGAGGGTTACGACAGCACATGCTAGGCTCAGACATGTGCTGGTGCCGCACTTTTCTTCACTGGGGCACCGTCACCGGAGAACCTGACCGGTGGTATTGGGGTTCTGGAGATTGGGGGGGCCGGGGGGTGTGCGATGGGTGCTGGTACTTGGCCCTTATATTGGCTGCCTATCCCTCATCAAACCTCGAGAACTCACACCCCCTTGAGGAGCATTTGAGATTTTATAGGTTTGCTGCCAATAGCCATTAAAGTGTGTGAAATGGGGACACTTTTTTCAAATGGTCACAAAATCTTGTACACTTCGTGTTTTTAGCTGAATTTTTTCATGCATGCCAAAAAAAGACAAGGATCACATCTACCAAGTTTGGAGCCAAAAATCCTGTTGAAAAAATTTTAAAAAATCCCGAACCGCAAAAAGTTTCAAAAATCATGAAAAATAGAAAACGAGTCGTCTTGCCATGAAACTTCACATGAAGGCTTAAGGGACCATTGTATGAATTTACAAGCCATAAAAATGGCATTGGCACATAGAAATATGAAGATGTGCCTAAACCCACCTACCACTCTATCGATCCACGGCTTGTGCATCTCGTCTCTCTGGCCGACGTAGTACCCGCCCGCTCGTTTCCTCGGTTGGCTTAGGCATACGGAGTTCATTCCTAGTCTAAGATCAAACTAGACCGAGAGTTACGACAGCAGGATCAGCAGCACGCAGATGGGGACCCACCCGATCCCCTGTTGCGCATCCTGCCCCTGTGGCCGACTGAGCGCCCGCATGCTCGTTTCGTGGGTTGACTTAGGCAAACAGAGTTCATTCCCAGTCTAAGCATACGGAGTTCATTCCCAGTCTAAGATCAGACTGGACCAAGGGTTGCGGCAATACATGCTGGGCTCGGGCATGTGCTGGTGCCACTTTTTTCTTCGTTGAGGCACCATCGTAGGAGCATCGCCTGAGAACCTGACCGGCGGCATTGGGGTTTCGACGATCGGGGGGGCCAGGGGGGTGTGCGCACATGATGTGCGGTGGGTGCTGGTACTTGGCCCTTATATTGGCCCCCTATCCCTCATCAAACCTCGAGAACTCACTCCCCCTTAAAGAGCATTTCAGATTTTAGAGGTTTGCTGCCAGTAACCATTAAAGTGTATGAAATGGGAACACTTTTTTCAAATGGTCACAAAATCTTTTACACTTCGAGTTTTTAGCTAAATTTTTTTATGCATGCCAACAAAACTACAAGGATCACGTCTACCAAGTTTGGGGCCAAAACTCCTTCCAAAAAAATTTTAAAAAATCCAGAACCAGAAAAAGTTTCAAAAATCGTGAAAAATAGAAAAACGAGTCGTCTTGCCATGAAACTTTACGTGAAGGCTTAAGGGACCATTGTATCAATTTACAAGCCATAAAAATGGAATTGGCATGCAGAAATATGGAGATGTGCCTAAACCCACCTACCACCATATCGATCCACGGCTTGCGCATCCCGTCTCTCTCACCGGCGTAGTGCCCGCCCACCCGCCTGCCCACTCGTGTCGCCGGTTGGCTTAGGCATACGGAGTTCATTCCCAGTCTAAGATTACACCAAACCAAGGGTTGTGGTAGCAGGACCAACAGCACGCAGAGGGGGACCCGATCGATCCCCGGCTTGCGCATCCCGCCCCTCTGGCCGGCTGAGCAGTCGCACGCTCGTTTCGCGGGTTGAGTTAGGCATATGGAGTTCATTCCCAGTCTAAGCATACGGAGTTCATTCCCAGTCTCAAATTGGGCCTGACCGAGGATTGCAGCAGCACATGTTGGGCTCAGGCATGTGCTGGTGCTGCATTTTTCTTCGTCGTGGCGCCATCGCCGGAGCATTGTCAGAGAACCTGACCGGCGGCATTGGGGTTCCGACGATCGGGGGGGCCAGGGAGGGGTGTGCGCACATGATGTGCAATGGGTGCTGGTACTTGCCCTTATATTGGCCCCCTATCCCTCATAAAACCTCAAATGAAGATGTGCCTAAACCCGCCTACCACCCTATCGATCCACGGCTTGCGCATCCTATCTCTCAGGCCACGGCTTGCGCATCCTATCTCTCAGGCCGGCGTAGTGCCCGCCTACCCGCCCGCCCGCTTGTTTCATCGGTTGGGTTAGGTATACGGAGTTCATTCTCATTCTAAGATCAGACCAGACCGACGGTTGTGGTAGTAGGATCGGTAACACGCAGAGGGGGACTCGGTCGATCCCCGGCTTGCGCATCCCACCCATCTGGCCGGCTGAGCACCCGGACGCTCGTTTCGTGGGTTGACTTAGGCATACGGAGTTCATTCCCATCTAAGCATACGGAGTTCATTACCAGTCTAAGATCAGATTGGACTGAGGGTTACGACAGTACATGCTAGGCTCGGGCATGTGCTGGTGCCGTACTTTTCTTCACTGGGGCACCATCACCGGAGAACCTGACCGGCGGTATTGGGGTTCTGGCGATTGGGGGGGCCGGGGGGGTGTGCGATGGGTGCTGGTACTTGGCCCTTATATTGGCCCCCTATCCCTCATCAAACCTCAAGAACTCACACCCCCTTGAGGAGCATTTGAGATTTTATAGGTTTGCTGCCAATAGCAATTAAAGTGTGTGAAATGGGGACACTTTTTTCAAATGGTCACAAAATCTTGTACACTTCGTGTTTTTAGCTGAATTTTTTCATGCATGCCAACAAAAAGACAAGGATCACGTCTACCAAGTTTGGGGCCAAAAATCCTTCTGAAAAAATTTTAAAAAATCTCGAACCGTAAAAAGTTTCAAAAATCATGAAAAATAGAAAACGAGTCGTCTTGCCATGAAACTTCACATGAAGGCTTAAGGGACCATTGTATGAATTTACGAGCCATAAAAATGGCATTGGCATATAGAAATATGAAGATGTGCCTAAACCCACCTACCACTCTATCGATCCATGGCTTGTGCATCTCGTCTCTCTGGTCGACGTAGTGCCCGCCCGCCTGCCCACTCGTTTCGTCGGTTGGCTTAGGCATATGAAGTTCATTCCCAACCTAAGATTGGACCAGGCCAAGGGTTGCGGCAATAGGATTGGCAGCACGCAAAGCGGGACCCGACCGATCCCTAGCTTGTGCATCCCGCCCCTCTGGTCAGCTGAGCGCCCGCACGCTCGTTTCGTGGGTTGACTTAGGCATACGGAGTTCATTCCCAGTCTAAGCATACAGATTTCATTCCCAATCTAAGATCGGATTGATCGAGGGTTACGACAGCACGTGCTAGGCTCGGGCATGTGCTGGTGTCGTATTTTTCTTCGTCGGGGCACCATTGTCAAAGCATCACCGAAGAACCTAACCGACGGCATTGGGGTTCCGGCGATCGGGGGGCCTGGGGGGTGAGCGCACATGATGTGCGATGGGTGCTGGTACTTGGCCCTTATATTGGCCCCCTATCCCTCATCAAACCTCAAGAACTCAGACCCTCTTAAAGAGCATTTGAGATTTTACAGGTTTGCTGCCAGTAGCCATTAAAGAGTCCGAAATGGGGACACTTTTTTCAAATGGTCACGAAATCTTGTACACTTCGAGTTTTTAGCTGAATTTTTTTGTGCATGCCAAAAAAAATACAATGATCACGTCTACCAAGTTTGGGGCCAAAACTCCTTTCGAAAAAATTATAAAAAATCCCAAACCGCAAAAAGTTTCAAAAATTGTGAAAAATAAAAAACGAGTCGTCTTGCCATGAAACTTCACGTGAAGGCTTAAGGGACCATTGTATGAGTTTACAAGCCATAAAAATGGCATTGGCACGTAGAAATATGAAGATGTGCCTAAACCCACTTGCCACCCTATCGATCCATGGCTTGCGCATCCCATCTCTCTGGCTGACGTAGTGCCCGCCCGCCCACTAGTTTTGTTGGTTAGCTTAGGCATACGGAGTTCATTCCCAGTCTAAGATCGGACCAGACCGAGGGTTATGGCAGCAGGATTGAGAGCACGTAGAGGGGGACCCGACCGATCCCCGGCTTGCGTATCCCGCCCCTCTGGCCGATTGAGCACCCGCACGCTCGTTTCCTGGGTTGACTTAGGCATACGGAGTTCATTCCCAGTCTAAGATCGAATTGGACCAGGGTTACGGCAGCACATGCTGGGCTCGGGCATGTGTTGGTGCCGTATTTTTCTTCCCTGGGGCACCATCGTCGGAGCATCACCGGAGAACCTAACCGGCGGCATTGGGGTTCCAGCGATCGGGGGGGCCGGGGGGGTGTGCGCACATGATGTGCAATGGGTGCTGGTACTTGGTCCTTATATTGGCCCCCTATCCCTCATCAAACCTCAAGAACTCACTCCCCCTTAAAGAGCATTTGAGATTTTATAGATTTGCTGCCAGTAGGCATTAAAGAGTCTGAAATGGGGACACTTTTTTCAAATGGTCACGAAATCTTGTACACTTCGAGTTTTTAGCTGAATTTTTTTGTGCATGCCAACAAAAATACAAGGATCACGTCTACCAAGTTTGGGGCCAAAACTCCTTTCGAAAAAATTATAAAAAATCCCAAACCACAAAAAGTTTCAAAAATTATGAAAAATAGAAAACGAGTCGTCTTGCCATGAAGCTTCACGTGAAGGCTTAAGGGACGATTGTATGAATTTACAAGCAATAAAAATGGCATTGGAATGCAGAAATATGAAGATGTGCCTAAACCCACCTACCACCCTATCGATCCACATCTTACGCTTCCCGTCTCTCTGGTCGGCATAGTGCTCGCCCGCCCGTCGGCCCGCTCATTTCGTCGGTTGGCTTAGGCATATGGAGTTCATTCCCAGTCTAAGATCAGATCGGATCGAGGGTTGCAGTAGCAGGATTAGTAACACGCAGAGGGGGACCCGACTGATCCCCGACTTGCGCATCCCGCCCTTTTGGCCGGCTGAGCGCCTGCACGCTCGTTTTGTGGGTTGACTTAGGCATACGGAGTTCATTCCTAGTCTAAGCATACGGAGTTCATTCCCAGTCTAAGATCGGACCGGACCGAGAGTTACGGCAGCACATGCTGGGCTTGGGCATGTGCTGGTGCAACATTTTACTTCACCGGGGCACCATCGCCAGAGCATCGCCGACGAACCTGACCGGCGGCGTTGCGGTTACAGCGATCGGGGGGTCGGGGGGGTGTGCGCACATGATGTGCGATGGGTGCTGGTACTTGGCCCTTATATTGGCCCCCTATCCCTCATCAAACCTCGAGAACTCACTCCCCCTTAAAGAGCATTTGAGATTTTACAGGTTTACAAGCCATAAAATTGGCATTGGCATGCAGAAATTTGAAGATGTGCCTAAACCCACCTACCACCCTATCGATCGACGGCTTGCGCTTCCCGTCTCTCTGGCCGACGTAGTGCCCGCCCGCCCATCCGCCCACTTATTTTCTCGGTTTGCTTATGCATACGAAGTTCATTCCCAGTCTAAGATCAGACCAAACCGAGGGTTGCGGTAGCAGGATCGACAGCACGTAGAGGGGGACCTGGTCGATCCCCAACTTGCGCATCCCGCCCCTCTGGCTGACTAAGCGCCTGCACGCTCATTTCATGGGTTGACTTAGGCATACGGAGTTCATTCCAAGTCTAAGATCGAATCGGACCGAGGGTTACGGAAGCACATGCTGGGCTCGGGCATTTGCTGGTGCCACATTTTTCTTCGTCGGGGCATCATCACCGGAGCATCGTCGGAGAACCTAATCGGTGGCATTAGGGTTCCAGCGATCGGGGGGCCCGAGGGGGTATGCACATGATGTGCGTTGGGTGCTGGTACTTGGCCCTTATATTGGCCCCCTATCCCTCATCAATCCTCAAGGACTCACACCCCTTAAAGAGCATTTGAGATTTTACAGGTTTGCTGCCAGTAGCCATTAAAGTGTCTGAAATGGGGACACTTTTTTCAAATGGTCACAAAATCTTGTACACTTCGAGTTTTTAGCTGAATTTTTTTGTGCATGCCAAAAAAAATACAAGGATCACGTCTACCAAGTTTGGGGCCAAAACTCTTTCCAAAAAAATTTTAAAAAATCCCAAACCGCAAAGAGTTTCTAAAATCATGAAAAATAGAAAACGAGTCGTCTTGCCATGAAACTTCACGTGAAGACTTAAGGATCATTGTATGAATTTACAAGCCATAAAAATGGCATTGGCATGCAGAAATATGAAGATGTGCTTAAACCCACTTACCACCCTATCGATCCATGGCTTGCACATCCTGTCTCTCTGGCCGACGTAGTGCCTGCCCGCCCACCCGCCTGTCCGCTTGTTTCGTCGGTTGGCTTAGGCATACGGAGTTCATTCCAAGTCTAAGATTAGACCAAACCGAGGGTTGCGGTAGCAGGATCAGCATACGGAGTTCATTTCTAGTCTAAGCATACGGAGTTCATTCCCAGTCTAAGATCAGACCAGACCGAGGGTTGCGGCAACACATGTTGGGCTCGAGCATGTGCTGGTGGGCCATTTTTCTTCCCTGGGGCACCATCGCCCGAGCATCGTCGGAGAACCTGACCGGCGGCATTAGGGTTCCGACGATCGGGGGGGCCGGGGGGGTGTGCGCACATGATGTGGGATGGGTGCTGGTACTTGGCCCTTATATTGGCCTCTATCCCTCATCAAACCTTGAGAACTCACACCCCCTTAAACAGCATTTGAGATTTTACAGGTTTGCTTCCAGTAGCCATTAAAGTGTCTGAAATGGGGACACTTTTTTCAAATGGTCACAAAATCTTGTACACTTCGAGTTTTTAGCTGAACTTTTTTGTGCATGCCAACAAAAATACAAGGATCACGTCTACCAAGTTTGGGGCCAAAAATCCTTCGAAAAAATTTTTAAAAAATCCCAAACCGCAAAAAGTTTCAAAAATGGTGAAAAATAGAAAACGAGTCGTCTTGCCTTGAAACTTCACGTGAAGGCTTAAGGGACCATTGTTTGAATTTACAAGCCATAAAAATGGCATTGGCATGTAGAAATATGAAGATGTGCCTAAACCCACCTACCACCCTAGCGATCCACGGCTTCGCATCCCGTCTCTCTGGCCGGCGTAGTGCCCGCCCGCTCGTTTCGTCGGTTGGCTTAGGCATGCGGAGTTCATTCCCAGTCTAAGATCGAACCAAACCGAGGGTTGGGGCAGCAAGATCGGCAGCACAGGGACCCGATCGATCTCTGGATTACGCATCCCGCCCCTCTGGCCGGCTAAGCGCCCGCATGGTCGTTTCGTGGGTTGGCTTAGGCATACGGAGTTCATTTCCAGTCTAAGCATACGGAGTTCATTCCCAGTCTAAGATTGGATCGGATTGAGGGTTGCGACAGCCAGATCAGCAACACGCAGTGGGGGACCCGACCGATCCCCGGCTTGCGCATCGCGCCCCTCTGGCCAGCTGAACGCCCGCACATTCGTTTCGTGGGTTGTCTTAGGCATACGGAGTTCATTCCCAGTCTAAGATCAGATCAGACTGAGGTTTGCTACAGCACATGCTGGGCTCGAGCATGTGCTGGTGCCACATTTTTCTTCGTCGGGGTACCATCACCGTAGCTTCGTCGGAGAACTTGACCGGAGGCATTGGGGTTCCGATGATTGGGGGGCCGGGGGGTGTGCGTACATGATGTGGAATGGGTGCTAGTACTTGGCTCTTATATTGGCCCCCTATCCCTCATCAAACGTCGAGAACTCACACCCCCTTAAAGAGCATTTGAGATTTTACAGGTTTGCTTCTAGTAGCCATTAAAGTGTCTGAAATGGGGACACTTTTTTCAAATGGTCACAAACTCTTGTACATTTCGAGTTTTTAGGTAAATTTTTTTGTGGATTCCAACAAAAATACAAGGATCACGTCTACCTAGTTTGGGGCCAAAACTCTTTTCGAAAAAATTTTAAAAAATCTCAAACCGTAAAAAGTTTCAAAAATTATGAAAAATAGAAAACGAGTCATCTTACCGTGAAACTTCACGTGAAGGCTTAAGGGACCACTGTATGAATTTACAAGCCATAAAAATGGCATTGGCACATAGAAATATGAAGATGTGCCTAAACACACCTACCACCCTATCGATCCACGGCTTGCGCATCCCGTCTCTCTGGCCAGCATAGTGCCCGCCCGCCTGCCCGCCCGTTTATTTCGTGGGTTGGCTTAGGCATATGGAGTTCATTCCAAGTCTAAGATCGGACCAGATCGAGGGTTGCGGCAGCAAGATCGGCAGCATGCAGAGAGGGACCCGGCCAATCCCCGGCTTGCGCGTCTCGCCCCTCTGGCCGGCTGAGCGCCCACATGCTCGTTTCGTGGGTTGACTTAGGCATACGGAGTTCATTCCTAGTCTAAGATCAGACCAGACTAAGGGTTGCGGCAGCACATGCTGGGCTCGAGCATGTGCTGGTGCCGTATTTTTCTTCGCCGGGGCACCATCGCTGGAGCATCACCGGAGAACTTGACTGGCAGCTTTAGGGTTCCGGCGATCGGGGGGCGTGGGGTGTGCGTACATGATGTGGAATGGGTGCTAGTACTTGGCCCTTATATTGGCCCCCTATCCCTCATCAAACCTCGAGAACTCACACCCCCTTAAAGAGCATTTGAGATTTTACAGGTTTGCTGCCAGTAGCCATTAAATTGTCTGAAATGGGGACACTTTTTTCAAATGGTCACAAAATCTTGTACACTTTGAGTTTTTAGCTGAATTTTTTTGTGCAAGCCAACAAAAATACAAGGATCACATCTACAAAGTTTGGGGCCAAAACTTCTTCCAAAAAAAATTTTAAAAAATCCTGAACCGTAAAAAGGTTCGACAATCATGAAAAATAGAAAATGAGTCATCTTGCCATGAAACTTCACGTGAAGGCTTAAGGAACCATTGTATGAATTTACAGGCCATAAAAATGGCATTGGCATGCAGAGATATGAAGATGTGCCTAAACCCACCTACCACCATAGCGATCCACGGCTTACGCATCCCATCTCTCTGGCCGACGTAGTGCCCGCCCGCTCGTTTCGTCGGTTGGCTTAGGCATACGGAGTTCATTCCCAGTCTAAGATCGGATCGGATCGAGGGTTACGGCAGCCGGATCGACAGCACGCAGAGGGGGAATCGACCGATCCTCGGATTACGCATCCCGCCCCTCTGGCCGGCTAGCGCCTGCAAGCTCGTTTCATGGGTTGACTTAGGCATACGGAGTTCATTCCCAGTATAAGATTGGACCGAATCGAGGGTTATGGTAGCAGGATCGACAGCATGCAGAGGGGGACCCGACCGATCCCCGCCTTGTGCATCCCGCCCCTCTGGCCGGCTGAGCACCCACATGCTCGTTTCGTGGGTTGACATAGGCATACGGAGTTCATTCCCAGTCTAAGCATACGGAGTTCATTCCCAATATAAGATCAGATTGGACCGAGGGTTACGACAGCACACGCTGGGCTCGGGCATGTGCTAGTGCCACATTTTTCTTCGTCGAGGCACCATCGTCAGAGCATCATCGGAGAACCTGACCGGCGACATTGGGGTTTCGACGATCGGGGGGGCCAGGGGGTGTGCGCACATGATGTGCGATGGGTGCTGGTACTTGGCACTTATATTGGCCCTCTATCCCTCATCAAACCTCGAGAACCCATACCCACATAAAGAGCATTTGAGATTTTACAGGTTTGCTGCCAGTAGCCATTAAATTGTCTGAAATAGGGACACTTTTTTCAAATGGTCACAAAATCTTGTACAATTCAAGTTTTTAGCTGAATTGTTTTGTGCATGCCAACAAAAATACAACGATCACGTGACAAATCGTGAAAAGTTTTGAATCGTAAAATGTTTCAAAAATCATGAAAAATAGAAAACAAGTCGTCTTTCCATGAAACTTCACGTGAAGGCTTAAGGGACCATTGTATGAATTTACAAGCCATAAAAATGGTATTGGCATGCAGAAATATGAAGATGTGCCTAAACCCACCTACCACCCTATCAATCCATGGCTTACGCATCCCGTCTCTCTGGCCGGCGTAATGCCCGCCCCCCCGTACGGGCTTTTCGTCGGTTGGCTTAAGCGTACGGAGTTCATTCCCAATCTAAGATCAGACCCGATCGAGGGTTGTGGTAGCAGGATCGGCAGCATACAGAAG
Organism: Durio zibethinus; assembly: GCF_002303985.1. Next base: position 14,666,256 of record NW_019168048.1, read on the forward strand.
GGGACCCGACCGATCCCTGGCTTGCGCATCCCACCCCTCTGGTCGGCTGAGAGCCTGCACGCTCGTTTCGTGGTTGACTTAGGCATACAGAGTTCATTCCCAGTCTAAGCATACAAAGTTCATTCCCAGTCTAAGATTGGACCAGACCAAGGGTTGCAGCAGCACATGCTGGGCTCGGGCATGTGCTGGTGCCACATTTTTCTTCACCGAGGCACCATCGCCAGACCATCGTCGGAGAACCTGATCGGCGGCATTAGGTTTTCGGCAATCGGGGGGGCCGGGGGGTGTGCGCACATGATGTGCGATGGGTGCTGGTACTTGACCCTTATATTGGCCCCCTATCCCTCATCAAACCTTGAGAACTCACACCCCCTTAAAGAGCATTTGAGATTTTACAGGTTTGTCGCCAGTAGCCATTAAAGTGTCTGAAATGGGGAAACTTTTTTCAAATGGTCACAAAATCTTGTACACTTTGATTTTTTAGCTGAATTTTTTTGTGCATGCCAACAAAAGTACAAGGATCACATCTACAAAGTTTGGGGCCAAAACTTCTTCCAAAAAAATTTTAAAAAATCCCGAACCGCAAAAAGTTTCGACAATCATGAAAAATAGAAAACGAGTCATCTTGCCATGAAACTTCATGTGAAGGCTTAAGGGACCATTGTGTGAATTTAAAAGCCATAAAAATGGCATTGGCACTTAGAAATATGAAGATGTACCTAAACCCACCTACCACCCTATTGATCCACGACTTACGCATCCCGTCTCTCTAGCCGACGTAGTGCCTGCCCGCCCGCTCGTTTCATCGGTTGGCTTAGGCATACAGAGTTCATTCCCAGTCTAAGATTGGACTAGACCGTGGTTGTGGCAGAAGGATCGACAGCACACAGAGGGGGACTCGGCTGATCCCCAGCTTGCGCATCCCACCCCTCTGGCCGGTTGAGCGCCCGCACGCTCATTTCATGGGTTGACTTAGACATACGGAGTTCATTCCTAGTCTAAGCATACAGAGTTCATTCCCAGTCCAAGATCGGACTGGACCGAGGGTTTCGATAGCACATGTTGGGCTCGGGCATGTGCTGGTACCACATTTTTCTTCGTCGGGGCACCATTGTCGAAGCATCGTTGGAGAACCTGACCGGCGGCATCGGGGTTACGACGATCGGGGGGTTTACGCAAATGATGTGCGATGGGTGCTGGTACTTGGCCCTTATATTGGCCCCCTATCCCTCATCAAACCTCGAGAACTCACACCCCCTTAAAGAGCATTTGAGATTTTACAAGTTTGCTGCCAGTAGCCATTAAAGTGTCTTAAATGGGGACACTTTTTTCAAATGGTCAGAAAATCTTGTACACTTCGAGTTTTTAGCTGAATTTTTTTGTGCATGCCAACAAAAATACAACAATCCCAGTCTAAGATCGGATCAGACCGAGGGTTGCGGCAGCACTTGCTGGGCTCAGGCATGTGTTGGTGCCGTATTTTTCTTCGTCGAGGCACCATCACCAGAGCATCGCTGGAGAACCTGACCGGCGGCATTGGGGTTCCGACAATCGGGCGGGCCGGGGGGGTGTGTGCACATGATGTGCGATGGGTGCTGGTACTTGCCCCTTATATTGGCCCCCTATCCCTCATCAAACCTCGAGAACTCACACCCCCTTAAAGAGCATTTGAGATTTTACAGGTTTGCTGCCAGTAGCCATTAAAGTGTCTGAAATGGGGACACTTTTTGTAAATGGTCACAAAATCTTGTACACTTCGAGTTTTTTGCTGAATTTTTTTTGCATGCCAACAAAAATAAAAGGATCACGTCTACCAAGTTTGGGGCCAAAACTCCTTCCGAAAAAATTTTGAAAAATCCTGAACCGCAAAAAGTTTCAAAAATCGTGAAAAATAGAAAACGAGTCCTCTTGCCATGAAACTTCACGTGAAGGCTTAAGGGACCATTGTATGAATTTACTAGCAATAAAAATGGCATTGGCATGCAGAAATATGAAGATGTGCCTAAACCCACCTACCACCCTATCAATCCACGGCTTGCGCATCCCGTCTCTCTAGCCGACGTAGTGCCCCCCGACCGCCCGCCCGTTCGTTTCGTCGGTTGGCTTAGGCATATGGAGTTCATTCCTAGTCTAAGATCGGACCCGACTGGGGGTTGTGGCAGCAGGATCCCCAACTTGCGCATCCTGCCCCTCTGGCCAGTTGAGCGCCCGCATGCTCGTTTCGTGGGTTGACTTATGCATATGGAGTGCATTCCCAGTCTAAGATTGGACCAGACCGAGGGTTGCGGCAGCACATGCTGGGCTTGGGCATGTGTTGGTGCCGCATTTTTCTTCGGCGGGGCACCATCGTCGGAGCATCACCGGAGAACCTGACTAGTGGCATTGGGGTTCCGGTGATCGGGGGCCGGGGGGCGGTGTGCGCACATGATGTGTGATGGGTGCTGGTACTTGGCCCTTATATTGGCCCCCTATCCCTCATCAAACCTTGAGAACTCACACCCCGTTAAAGAGCATTTGAGATTTTACAGGTTTGCTGCCAGTAGGCATTAAAGTGTTTGAAATGGGGACACTTTTTTCAAATGGCCACAAAATCTTGTACACTTCGAGTTTTTAGCTGAATTTTTTTGTGCATGCCCACAAAAATGAAAGGGTCACGTCTACCAAGTTTGGGGTGAAAAATCCTTCTGAAAAAATTTTGAAAAATCCTGAACCGCAAAAAGTTTCAAAAATCATGAAAAATAGAAAACGAGTCGTCCTGCCATGAAACTTCACGTGGAGGCTTAAGGGACCATTGTATGAATTTACAAGCCATAAAAATGGCATTGGCACACAGAAATATGAAGATGTGCCTAAACCCACCTACCAACCTATCGATCCATGGCTTGCGCATCCCGTCTCTCTGGCCGACGTAGTGCCCACTTGCCCGCCCGCCTGCTCGTTCCGTCGGTTGACTTAGGCATACGGAGTTCATTCCCAGTCTAAGATCGGATCAGATCGACGGTTACGAAGCACATGCTGGGCTCGACCATGTGCTGGTGCCGTATTTTTCTTTGCCGGGGCACCATCACTGGAGTATCATCGGAGAACCTGACCGGCGGTATTGGGGTTCCAGCGATCGAGGGGCCCGGGGGTGTCGCACATGATGTGCGATGGGTGCTGGTACTTGGCCCTTATATTGGCCCCCTATCCCTCATCAAACCTCGAGAAGTCACACCCCCTTAAAGAGCATTTGAGATTTTACAGGTTTGCTACCAGTAGCCATTAAAGTGTCTGAAATGGGACACTTTTTTCAATTGGTCACAAAATCTTATACACTTCGAGTTTTTAGCTGAATTTTTTTGTGCATGCCAAAAAAAATACAAGGATCACGTCTACCAAGTTTTGCGCCAAAACTGCTTCTGAAAAAATATTAAAAAATCTCGAGCCGTAAAAAGTTTCAAAAATTGTGAAAAATAAAAAACGAGTCATCTTGCCATGAAACTTCACGTGAAGGCTTAAGGGACCATTGTATGAATTTACAAGCCATAAAAATGGCATTGGCATGCAGAAATATGAAGATGTGCCTAAACCCACCTACCACCCTATCGATCCATGGCTTGCACATCCCGTCTCTATGGCTGGCGTAATGCCCGCTTGCCCGCCCGCCTGCTCATTTCGTCGATTGGCTTAGGCATATGGAGTTCATTCCCAATCTAAGATCAGATCGGACCGAGGGTTACAACAGTAGGATCGGTAGCACACAGAGGGGGACCTAACTGATCCTTGGCTTATGCATCCCGCCCCTCTGGCTGGGTTGCGCATCCCGCCCCTCTAGCCGGCTGAGCGCCCGCACGTTCATTTCGTGGGTTGACATAGGCATACAGAGTTCATTCCCAGTCTAAGCATACGGAGTTTGTTTCCATTAGGATCGACCAGACCTGAGGTTCGACAGCCATGCTGGCTCGGGCATGTGCTGGTGCCGGCATTTTTCTTTGTCGGGCACCATCGCCGGAGACCTAAGCGCATTGGAGGTTCCGAGATGGGGGCCGAGGAGGTTGCGCACATGATGTGCATGGGTGCTATTTCTATGTGCGCACATGATTTAATTGGCTTAAACTTCTTACAGGTGCCTCATTAAACCTCGAGAACATGACACCCCTTAATGAGCATTTGAGACTACAGGTTTGCTGCCAGTAGCCATTCAAAGATGTCTGAAATGGGGACACTTTTTTTTCAAATGGTCAAAATTTTGTCAAAGGAGTTTTTAGCTGAATTTTTTTTGTGCATGCACAAAAAATACAAGATCACATATCCCAATTTGGGGCCAAAAATCCTTCCAAAAAAATTTTAAAAAATTCCGAACCGCAAAAAGTTTCAAAAATCATGAAAAATAAAAAATGAGTCGTCTTGCCTTGAAACTTCATGTGAAGGCTTAAGGGACCATTGTATGAATTTACAAGCCATAAAAATGGCATTGGCATGCAGAAATATGAAGATGTGCCTAAACCCACCTAACACCAATCGATCCACGGCTTGTGCATCCCGTTTCACTCGTTTCGTCGGTTGGTGTAGGCATATGGAGTTCATTCCCAATCTAAGATCAGACCGGACCGAGGGTTGCGGGAGCAAGATCAGCACCACATAGAGGGGGACTCGACCGATCCTCAGCTTACGCATCCTGCCCCTCTGGCCGGTTGAGCGCCCGCACGCTCGTTTCGTGGGTTGACTTAGGCATACGGAGTTCATTCCCAGTCTAAGCATACGGAGTTCATTCCTAGTCTAAGATTAGAGTGGACTGAGGGTTACGATAGCACATGCTGGGCTCGGACATGTGTTGGTGCCATATTTTTCTTCACCGGGGCACCATCGTCGGAGCATCGTCGGAGAGCTTGACCGACGGCATTGGGGTTTCGACATTCGGGGGGGCCGAGGGGGTGTGCGCACATGATGTGCGATGGGTGCTGGTACTTGGCCCTTATATTGGCCCCCTATCCCTCATCAAACCTCAAAAACTTACACCCCCTTAAAGAGGATTTGAGATTTTATAGGTTTGCTGCCAGTAGCCATTAAAGTGTTTGAAATGGGGACACTTTTTTCAAATGGTCACAAAATCTTGTACAGTTCGAGTTTTTAGCTGAATTTTTTTGTGCATTCCAAAAACAATACAAGGATCACATCTAAGAAGCTTGGGGCCAAAACTCCTTCCGAAAAAATTTTAAAAAATCTCGAACCGTAAAAAGTTTTGAAAATCATGAATGCTTCACGTGAAGGCTTAAGGGAAGATTGTATGAATTTACGTGCCATAAAAATGGCATTGGCACGTAAAAATATGAAGATATGCCTAAGCCCACCTACCACCCTATCGATCCACGGCTTGCGCATCCCGTCACTCTGGCCGACGTAGTGCCCCGCCCGCCCACTCATTTCGTTGATTGGCTTAGGCATACGAAGTTCATTCCCAATCTAAGATCGGATCGGACTGAGAGTTGTGGCAGCAGGATCGGCAACACGCAGAGGGGGACCCGACTGATCCCCAGCTTGTGCATCCCACCCCTCTGGTCGGCTGAGTACCTGCACGCTCGTTTCATGGGTTGACTTAGGCATACGGGGGGGTGTGTGATTGGTGCTGGTACTTGGCCCTTAAAGAGCATTTGAGATTTTACAGGTTTGCTGCCAGTAGCCATTAAAGTGTTTGAAATGGGGACACTTTTTTCAAATGGGGACACTTTTTTCAAATGGTCACAAAATCTTGTACACTACGAAATTTTAGCTGAATTTTTTTGTACATGCCAACAAAAATACAAGATCATGTCTATGAAGTTTGGGGCCAAAACTCCTTCTGAAAAAATTTGAAAAAATCCCAAACCACAAAAAGTTTCAAAAATCGTGAAAAATAGAAAACGAGTCGTGTTGCCATGAAACTTCACGTGAAGGCTTAAGGGACCATTGTTTGAATTTACAAGCCATAAAAATGGCATTGGCATGTAAAAATATGAAGATGTGCCTAAACCCACCTACCACCCTATCGATCCACGGCTTGCACATCCCGTCTTTCTGGCCGACGTAGTGCCCGCCCCCCCGTCCGCCCGCTCGTTTCGTCGGTTGGCTTAGGCATACGGAGTTCATTCCCAGTCTAAGATTGGACCGGATCGAGGGTTGCGACAACAGGATCAGCAGCATGCAAAGGGGGACCCGGCTGATCCCTGGCTTACGCATCCCGCCCCTCTGGTTGGCTGAACGCCCCAACACTTGTTTCGTGGGTTGACTTAGGCATACGGAGTTCATTCTTAGTCTAAGCATACGGAGTTCATTCCCAGTCTAAGATTGGATCAGACCGAGGGTTGCGGCAGCACATGCTGGGCTTGAGCATGTGCTGGTGCTACATTTTTCTTCGTCGGGGTACCATCACCGGAGCATCGCCGGAGAACCTGACCGGCAGTATTGGGGTTTAGACGAACGGGGGGGCCGGGGGGGTGTGCGCACATGATGTGTGATGGGTGCTGTTACTTGGCCCTTATATTGGCCCCCTATCCCTCTTCAAACCTCAAGAACTCACACCACCTTAAAAAGCATTTGAGATTTTAAAGGTTTGCTGCCAGTAGCCACTAAAGTGTCTGAAATGGGGACACTTTTTTCAAATGGTCACAAAATCTTGTACACTTCGAGTTTCTAGTTGAATTTTTTTGTGCATGCCAACAAAAATACAGGGATCATGTCTACCAAGTTTGGGGCCAAAAATCTTTTTGAAAAAATTTTCAAAAATCTCGAACCGTAAAAAGTTTCAAAAATCGTGAAAAATAGAAAACGAGTCGTCTTGCCACGAAACTTCATGTGAAGGCTTAAAGGACCATTGTATGAATTTACAAGCCATAAAAATGGCATTGGCACATAGAAATATGAAGATGTGCCTAAACCCACCTACCACCCTATCGATCCACGGCTTGCGCATCCGTCTCTTTGGACGGCGTAGTGCCCACCCGCCGTACCTGCCGCTGTTTCAAATCGATTGGCTTAGGCAATACGGAGTTCATTCCAGTCTAAGCTCAAGACCGAACATAGGGTTTCGTAGCAGGATCCACCACAACCGCAGAGAGGGACCCGCCAATCCCCGGCTTGCGCATTTCGCCTTCTGGCTTGGCTGCAGCGTCGCAGCTCTTCCGTGAGTTGCTTAGGCATACGAGTTCATTCCCAGTCTATAGATCGGACCGGACCGAGGTTTGTGGAGCACATGTGGGCCCAGGCATGTGTTGGGTGCCGCGCTTTTCTTCATCGAGGACCACTGTTTAGAGCACCATCAGGAGAACCTGATGCTGGCACATTAGGTTCCGACGATCGGGTGGACCCGGGGGGGGTGTGGATGGGTGCTGGGTACTTGCCTTATTTGGCCTCCCTATCCATCATCAAACCTCGAGACCTCACACCCCCTTAAAGAGCATTTGAGATTTTACAGGTTTGTTGCCAGTAGCCATTAAAGTGTCTGAAATGGGGCATTTTTTTCAAATGGTCACAAAATCTTGTACACTTCGAGGTTTTAGCTGAAGTTTTTTGTGCATGTCAACAAAAATACAAGGATCATGTCTACCAAGTTTGGGGCCAAAACTCCTTCCGAAAAAATTAAAAAAAATCTCGAATCGTAAAAAGTTTCAAAAATTATGAAAAATAGAAAACGAGTCGTCTTGCCATGAAACTTCATGTGAAAGCTTGAGGGACCGTTGTATGAATTTACAAGCCATTAAAATGGCATTGGCATGTAGAAATATGAAGATGTGCCTAAACCCACCTACCACCCTATCGATCCACGGCTCGCACATCCCGTCTCTTTGGCCGACGTAGTACCCACCCGCCTGCCCTCCCACTCGCTTCGTCGGTTGGCTTAGGCATACGAAATTCATTCCCAGTCTAAGATCGGACCGGACCGAGGGTTGCGACAGCAGCATCGGTAGCATGCAGATGGGGACCTAGCCGATCCCCAGCTTGCGCATCCCGTCCCTCTGGCCGGTTGAGCACCCGCACGCTCATTTTGTGGGTTGAGTTAGGCATACGGAGTTCATTCCCAGTCTAAGATCGGACCGGATCGAGTGTTGAGACAGCATATGCTAGGCTCAGGCATGTGTTGGTGTCGCATTTTTCTTCGCCGGGGCATCGCCAGAGAACCTGACCGACGGCATTGGGGTTCCAACGATCGGGGGGGCCGGAGGGGGTGTGCGCACATGATGTGTGATGGGTGCTGGTACTTGGCCCTTACATTGGCCCGCTATCCCTGATCAAACCTCAAGAACTCACACCCCCTTAAAGAGCATTTGAGATTTTATAGGTTTTCTACCAGTAGCCATTAATGTGTCTGAAATGGGGACACTTTTTTCAAATGGTCAGAAAATCTTGTACACTTCGAGTTTTTTGCTGAATTTTTTTGTGCATGCCAACAAAAAAACACGGATCACGTCTACCAAGTTTGGGGCCAAAACTCCTTCCAAAAAAATTTTTAAAAATCCCAAACCGCAAAAAGTTTCAAAAATAGTTAAAAATAGAAAACGAGTCGTCTTGTCATGAAACTTCACGTGAAGGCTTAGGCATACAGAGTTCATTCCCAGTCTCAGATCGGACGAAACTCAGGGTTACGGTGGCAGGATCAGTAGCACATAGTGGGGGACCTGACCGATCCCCGGCTTGCAAAAATTTGAAGATGTGCCTAAACCCACCTACCATCCTATCGATCCATGGCTTATGCATCCCATCTCTCTGGTCGGCGTAGTGCCCGCTCGCCCGCCCGTCTACTCGTTTCGACAATTGGCTTAGGCATACGGAGTTCATTCCTAGTCTAAGATTAGACTGGACCAAGGGTTGCGGCAGTAGGATCGGTAGCACGCAAAGGGGGACAAGGCCGATCCCCAGCTTACGCATCCCGCCCCTCTGGCCGACTGAGCACCAGCACGCTCGTTTCATGGGTTGACTTAGGCATACCGAGTTTATTCCCAGTCTAAGCATACAGAGTCAATTCCCAGTCTAAGATTGGATCGGATCAAGTGTTGTGGTTGCACATGCTGGGCTCGGGCATGTGCTGGTATCGTATTTTTCTTCATCGGGGCACCATCGCCGGAGCATCACCGGAGAACCTGACCGACGGCATTGGGGTTCCGATGATCGAGGTGGCCAGGGGGGTGTGCGCACATGATGTTCGATGCGTGCTGGTACTTGGCACTTATATTGGCCCCCTATTTCTCATCAAACCTCGAGAACTCACCACCCCTTAAAGAGCATTTAAGATTTTACAGGTTTGCTGCCAGTAGCCGTTAAAATGTATGAAAAGGGGAAACTTTTTTCAAATGTCACAAAATCTTGTACACTTCGAGTTTTTAGCTGAATTGTTTTGTGCATGCCAAAAAAAATAAAAGGATCACGTCTACAAAGTTTGGGGCCAAAACTCCTTCTGAAAAAATTTTAAAAAATCCCGAACCATAAAAAGTTTCAAAAATCATGAATAATAGAAAACGAGTCGTCTTGCCATGAAACTTCACGTGAAGGCTTAAGGGACCATTGTATGAATTTACAAGCCATAAAAATGGCATTGGCATGCAGAAATATGAAGATGTGCCTAAACCCACCTACCACCTTATCGATCCACGGCTTGCGCATCCCGTCTCTCTGGCCGACTTAGGGCCTGCCCGCCCCGCCCACTCGTTTCGTCGGTTGGCTTAGGCGTACGGAGTTCATTCCCAGTCTAAGATCAGACCGTATCGAGGGTTACGGCAGCAGGATCGACAGCTCATATAAGGGGACCCGGCCGATCCCCGGCTTGTGCATCCCACCCCTCTGGGCGGCTGAGCACCCGCACGCTCGTTTCGTGGGTTGACTTAGGCATACGAAGTTCATTCCCAGTGTAAGCATACAAAGTTCATTCCCAGTGTAAGATTGGACCAGACCGAAGGTTGGGGCAGCACATTTTGGGCTCGAGCATGTGCTGGTGCTGCATTTTTCTTCACCGGGGCACCATCGCCGGAGCATGGTCCGAGAACCTGACCGACGGCATTGGGGTTTCGACGATCGTGGGGGCTGGGGATGTGCGCACATGATGTGCGATGGGTGCTGGTATTTGGCCCTTATATTGGCCCCCTATCCTTCATCAAACCTCGAGAACTCACACCCCCTTAAAGAGCTTTTAAGATTTTACAAGTTTGCTGCCAGTAGCCATTAAAGTTTCTGAAATGGGGACACTTTTTTCAAATAGTCACAAAATCTTGTACACTTCAAGTTTTTAGAGGAATTTTTTTATGCATGCCAACAAAAATACAAGGATCATGTCTACCAAGTTTGGAGCCAAAACACCTTTCGAAAAAATTTAAAAAAATCCCGAACCGTAAAAAGTTTTAAAAATCATGAAAAATAGAAAACAAGTCCTCTTGCCATGAAACTTCACGTGAAGGCTTAAGGGACGATTGTATCAATTTGCAAGCCATAAATATGGCATTGGCACATAGAAATATGAAGATGTGCCTAAACCCACCTACCATTCTATCGATCCAAGGCTTCCGCATCTCATCTTTCTGGCCGACGTAGTGCCCGCCCGCTCGTTCGTTCATTTCGTCGGTTGGCTTAGGCATACGGAGTTCATTCCCAGTCTAAGATCAAACCAAACTGAGGGTTGCGGCAGCAGGATCGACAGCACACAGAGGGGGACCCGATCGATCCCCGGCTTGCCCATGCCGCCACTCTCGTTTGAGTGCCCTCACGCTCGTTTCGTGGGTTGACTTAGGCATACGGAGTTCTTTCGCAGTCTAAGCACACAAAGTTCATTCCCAATCTAAGATCAGACCGGACCGAAGGTTGCGATAGCACATGCTGGGCTTGAGCATGTGCTGGTGCCATATTTTTTTTACCGGGGCACCATCGTTGGAGCATCGTCGGAGAACTTGATCGACGGCATTGGGGTTCCGACGATCGTGGGGGCTGGGGGGGTGTGCGCACATGATGTGCGATGGGTGCTGGTACTTGGCCCTTATATTGCCCCCTATCCCTCATCAAACCTTAAGAACTCACACCTCCTTAAAGAGCATTTGAGATTTTACAGGTTTGCTGCCAGTAGCCCTTAAAGTTTCTGAAATGGGGACACTTTTTTCAAATGGTCACAAAATCTTGTACACTTCAAGTTTTTAGCTGAATTGTTTTGTGCATGCCAACAAAAATACAAGGATCACATCTACCAAGTTTGGGGCCCAAACTCCTTCCGAAAAAATTTAAAAAAATCTCAAACCGTAAAAAGTTTCAAAAATCATGAAAAATAGAAAATAAGTCATCTTGCCATCAAACTTCACGTGAAGGCTTAGGCATACGGAGTTCATTCCCAGTCTCAGATTAGACCAAACTGAAGGTTAAGGTAGTAGGATCAGTAGCACGTAGTGGGGGACCCGGCTGATCCCCAGCTTGCGCATCTCGCCCCTCTGGCCGGCTGAGCGCCCGCACGCTCGTTTCATGGGTTGACTTAGGCATACAGACTTCATTCCCAGTCTAAGCATATGGAGTTCATTCCCAGTCTAAGATCGGACTGAACCGAGGGTTGCGACAGCACATGCTGGGCTCGGGCATGTGTTTGTGCCACATTTTTCTTTGCCGAGGCACCATCACCGGAGCATCACTGCAGAACCTGACCGGTAGCATTGTGATTTCGGCGATCGGGGGGTTGGGGGTGTGCGCACATGATGTGCGATGGGAGCTGGTACTTGGCCCTTTTATTGGCCACCTATCCCTCATCAAACCTCGAGAACTCACACCCCCTTAAAGAGCATTTGAGATTTTACAGGTTTGCTGCCAGTAGCAATTAAAGTGTCTGAAATGGGGACACTTTTTTTAAATGGTCACAAAATCTTGTACACTTCGAGTTTTTAGCTGAATTTTTGTGTGCATGCCAACAAAAATACAAGGATCACGTCTACCAAGTTTGGGGCCAAAACTCCTTCCGAAAAACTTTTGAAAAATCTTGAACCGTAAAAAGTTTAGAAAATTGTGAAAAATAGAAAACGAGTCGTCTTGCCACGAAACTTCATGTGATGGTTTAAGGGACCATTGTATGAATTTACAAGCCATAACAATGGCATTGGCACATAGAAATATGAAGATGGGCCTAAAGCCACCTACCACCCTATCGATCCATGGCTTGCGCATCCCATCTCTCTGGCCGGCGTAGTGCCCACCCGCCTGCCCGCCCGCTTGTTTTGTCGGTTGGCTTAGGTATACGGAGTTCATTCCCAGTCGAAGATCAGATCAGACCAGACGGTTTGGGATTTTTTAAAATTTTTTCGGAAGGATTTTTGGCCCAAAACATGGTAGACGTGATCCTTGTATTTTTGTTGGCTTGCACAAAAAACTTCAGCTAAAAACTTGAAGTGTACAAGATTTTGTGACCATTTGAAAAAAGTGTCCTCATTTCAGACACTTTAATGGCTACTGGCAGCAAACCTGAAAAATCTCAAATGCTCTTTAAGGTGCTGTGAGTTCTCTAGGTTTGATGAGGGATAGGGGGCCAATATAAGGGCCAAGTACCAGCACCCATCGTACATCATGTGCGCACACCCCCTAGCCCCCTGATCGCTAGAACCCCAATGTCGCCGGTCAAGTTCTCTGATGATGCTTCGACGATGCTCCGATGATGGTGCCCCGGGGAAGAAAAATGTGGCACCAACACATGCTCGACCCCAGCATGTGCTGCCGCAATCCTCGATCCAGTTCGATCTTAGACTGGGAATGAACTTCGTATGCTTAGACTGGGAATGAACTCCATATGCCTAAGTCAACCCATGAAACGAGCGTGCGGGTGCTCAGTCGGCCAGAGGGGCGGGATGCGCAAGCTAGGGATCGGTCGGGTCCCCTTCTGCGTGTTACTGATCCTGCTACCACAACCCTCGGTCCAGTCCGATCTTAGACTGGGAATGAACTTCGTATGCCTAAGTCAACCCACGAAATGAGCGTGCGGGTGCTCAGCCGGCCAGAGTAGCGGGATGCGTAAGTCGGGGATCGGTCGGGTCCCCATCTGCGTGCTGTCGATCTTGTTACCGTAACCCTCGGTCCACTCCGATCTTAGACTGGGAATGAACTCCGTATGCCTAAGCCAACTGATGAAACGAGCGGGTGGGTGGATGGGCACTATGCCGACCAGAGAGACGGGATGCGCAAGCGTGGATCAATAAGGTGGTAGGTGGGTTTAGGGACATCTTCATATTTTGGTGTGTCAATGCCATTTTAATGGGTTGTAAATTCATGCAATGGTCCCTTAAGCCTTCACGTGAAGTTTAATGGCAAGATGACTCGTTTTCTATTTTTCACAAATTTTGAAACTTTTTACGGTTCGAGATTTTTTAAAATTTTTTTGGAAGGTGTTTTGGTGCCAAACTTGGTAGACATGATCCTTGTATTTTTTTTTGGCATGCACAAAAAAATTCAGCCAAAAACTCTAAGTGTAAAAGATTTTGTGACCATTTGAAAAAAGTGTCCCCATTTCAGACACTTTAATGGTTACTCACAACAAACCTGTAAAATCTCAAATGCTCTTTGAGGGGGTGTGAGTTTTCGAGGTTTGATGAGGGATAGGCAGCCAATATAAGAGCCAAGTATCAGCCCCAATCGCACATCATGTGCGCACACCCGCCGGCCCTCCCGATCGTCGGAACCCCAATGTCGTCGGTCAGGTTCTCGGGCGATGCTCCGACGATGGTGCCCCGGTGAAGAAAAATACGGCACCAACACATGCCCGAGCCGAGCATGTGCTGCCACAACCCTCGGTCTGGTCCGATCTTAGACTGGGAATGAACTCCGTATGCTTAGACTGGGAATGAAATCCATATGCCTAAGTCAACCCACGAAACGAGCGTGTGGGTGCTCAGCCGGCCATAGGGGTAGGATGCGTAAGCCGGGGATCGGTCGGGTCCCCCTCTACGTGCTGCCGATCCTACTACCGCAACCCTCAGTTTGGTTTGATGTTAGACTGGGAATGAACTCCATATGCCTAAGCCAACCGACGAAACGAGCATGCGGGCGGGCGGGCGGGCACTACGTCGGCCAGAGAGACGGGATGCGCAAGCTGTGGATCAATAGGGTGGTAGGTGGTTTAGGCACATCTTCATATTTCTGCATGCCAATGCCATTTTTATGGCTTGTAAATTCATACAATGGTCCCTTAAGCCTTAACGTGAAGTTTCATGGCAAGACGACTCGTTTTCTATTTTTCATGATTTTTGAAACTTTTTACGGTTTGGGACTTTTTAAAAATTTTTTAGAAGGAGTTTTGGCCCCAAACTTGGTAGACGTGATCCTTTTATTTTTGTTGGCATGCACAAAAGAATTCAGCTAAAAACTCGAAGTGTACAAGATTTTGTGATCATTTGAAAAAAGTATCCCCATTTCAAACACTTTAATGGCTGCTGGCAGCAAACCTATAAAATCTCAAATGCTCTTTAAGGGGGTGTGAGTTCTCAAGGTTTGATGAGGGATAGGGGGCCAATATAAAGGCCAAGTACCAGCACCCATCACACATCATGTGCGCACACCCCCTGACCCCCCCGATCGCGGAACCCCAATGCCACCGGTCAGGTTCTCCGACGATGCTCCGACGATGGTGCCCTGGCAAAGAAAAATGCGGCACCAACACATGCCCGAGCCAAGCATGTGCTACCGCAACCCTCGATCTGGTCTGATCTTAGACTGGGAATGAACTCCTTATGCGTAGACAGGGAATGAACTCCATATGCCTAAGTCAACCCATAAAATGAGCGTGCGGGTGCTCAGCCGGCCAGAGGAGCGGGATGTGTAAGCCGAGGATCGGCCGGGTCCCCCTCTTCATGCTATCGATCCTACTATCGCAACCCTCGATCCGATCCAATCTTAGACTGGGAATGAACTCCGTATGCCTAAGCCAACTGACGAAACGAACGGGCGACCAGGGGGGCATTATGCCGACCGGAGAGACGGGATGCGCAAGCCATGGATCGATAGGGTGGTAGGTGGGTTTAGGCACATCTTCATATTTCTACATGCCAATACCATTTTTATGGCTTGTAAATTCATACAATGGTCCCTTAAGCCTTCACGTGAAGTTTCATGGCAAGACGACTCGTTTTCTATTTTTCATGATTTTTGAAACTTTTTGCAGTTCGGGACTTTTTAAAATTTTTTCGAAAGGAGTTTTGGCCCCAAAATTGGTAGACGTGATCCTTGTATTTTTTTTGGCATGCACAAAAAAAATTCAGCTAAAAACTTGAAGTGTACAAGATTTTGTGGCCATTTGAAAAAAGTGTCCTCATTTCAGACACTTTAATGGCTATTGGCAGCAAACCTAAAAAATCTCAAATGCTCTTTAAGGTGGTGTGAGTTGTCTAGGTTTGATTAGGGATAGGGGGCCAATATAAGGGCCAAGTACAAGCACCCATCGCACATCATGTGCGCATACCCCCTAGCCCCCCCGATCATCGAAACCCTAATGCTGCTGGTCAAGTTCTCCGACGATGCTACGGCGATGGTGCCCCGACGAAGAAAAATACGGCACCAACACATGCCTAACCCCAGCTTGTGCTACCACAACCCTCGGTCTGGTTCGATCTCAGACTGGGAATGAACTCCATATGGCTAAGTCAACCCATGAAACGAGCGTGTGGGTGCTCAGTCGGCCAGAGGGGCGGGATGCGCAAGCCAGGGATCGGCCAGGTCCCCCTCTACGTGTTGTCGATCCTGCTGCCACAACCCTCGGTCCGATTCGATCTTAGACTGGGAATGAACTTCGCATGCCTAAGTTAACCCACGAAACGAGTGTGCGGGTGCTCAGTCGGCCAGAGGAACGGGATGCGGGGATCGGTCCGGTCTCCATCTGTGTGCTGCCAATCCTGCTATCGTAACCCTCGATCCACTCCTATCTTAGACTGGGAATGAACTTCGTATGCCTAAGCCAACTGATGAAACGAGCGGACAGGCGGGTGGGCACTATGCCGATCAGAGAGACAAGATGCGCAAGCGTAGATCAATAGGGTGGTAGGTGGGTTTAGGCACATCTTCATATTTCGGTGTGCTAATGCCATTTTTATGGGTTGTAAATTCATACAATGGTCCCGTAAGCCTTCACATGAAGTTTAATGGCAAGATGACTCATTTTCTATTTTTCATGATTTTTGAAACTTTTTACGGTTCGAGGATTTTTTAAAAGTTTTTTGGAAGGCGTTTTGGTGCCAATTGGTAGACATGATCCTTGTCCTTTTTTTTTGGCATGCACAAAAAAATTCAGCTAAAAACTCGAAGTGTACAAGATTTTGTGACCATTTGAAAAAAGTGTCCCCATTTCAGACACTTTAATGGCTACTGGCAGCAAACCTGTAAAATCTCAAATGCTCTTTAAGGGGGTGTGAGTTCTCGAGGTTTGATGAGGGATAGGGGGCCAATATAAGGGCCAAGTACCAGCACCCATCGCACATCATGTTCGCACACCCCTCCGGCACCCCCAATCGTCGGAATCCCGATACCACCGGTCAAGTTCTCTGACGATGCTCCGGCGATGGTGCCCCGACGAAGAAAAATACAGCACCAGCACATGCCTGAGCCCAGCATGTACGGCCACAGCCCTCGGTCCGATCCGATCTTAGACTGGGAATGAACTCCTTATGCTTAGACTGGGAATGAACTCCGTATGCCTAAGTCAACCCACAAAACGAGCATGCAGGAGCTCGGTCGGCCAGAGGGTCGGGATGCGCAAGCCGGGGATCGACCGGGTCCCCCTCTATGTGCTGCCGATCCTGCTACCACAACCCTCTGTTCGGTTTGATCATAGACTGGGAATGAACTCCATATGCCTATGCCAACCGATGAAACGAGCGGGCGGACGGGCGAGCACTACGTTGGTCTGAGAGACGGGATGCGCAAGCCGTGGATTGATAGGGTGGTAGCTGGGTTTAGGTATGTCTTCATATTTCTACATGCCAATGCCATTTTTTTGGCTTGTAAATTCATACAATGGTCCCTTAAGCCTGCATGTGAAGTTTCATGGCAAGACGACTCGTTTTCTATTTTTCATGATTTTTGAAACTTTTTACGGTTTGGGATTTTTTAAAATTTTTTCGGAAGGATTTTTGGCCCAAAACATGGTAGACGTGATCCTTGTATTTTTGTTGGCTTGCACAAAAAACTTCAGCTAAAAACTCGAAGTGTACAAGATTTTGTGACCATTTGAAAAAAGTGTCCCCATTTCAGACACTTTAATTGCTATGGGCAGTAAGCCTGTAAAATCTCAAATGCTCTTTAAGGGCGTGTGAGTTCTCAAGGTTTGATGAGGATAGGGGGCCAATATAAGGGCCAAGTACTAGCACCCATCGCACATCATGTGCGCACACCCCCCTCGGCCCCCCCGATCGCCGGAACCCCAATGCCGCCAATCAGGTTCTCCGGCGATGGTGCCTCAGTGAAGAAAAATGCAGCACCAGCACATGCCCGAGCCCAGCATGTACTGCCGTAACCCTCGGTATGGTCCAATCTTAGACTGGGAATGAACTCTGCATGCCTAAGCCAACTGATGAAACGAGCGGGCGGGCAGGCACTACGCCGGCCAGAGAGACAGGATGCGCAAGCCGTGGATCGATAAGGTGGTAGGTGGGTTCAGGCATATCTTCATATTTCTGCATGCCAATATCATTTTTATGGCTTGTAAATTCATACAATGGTCCCATAAGCCTTCACATGAAGTTTCATGGCAAGACGACTCGTTTTCTATTTTTCATGATTTTTGAAACTTTTTGCGCTTCGGGATTTTTTAAAATTTTTTCGGAAGGAGTTTTGGCCCTAAACTTGGTAGACGTGATGCTTGTATTTTTGTTGGCATGCACAAAACAATTCAGCTAAAAACTTGAACTGTACAAGATTTTGTGACCATTTGAAAAAAGTGTCCCCATTTCAGACACTTTATTGGCTACTTGCAGCAAACCTGTAAAATCTCAAATGCTCTTTAAGGGGGTGTGAGTTCTTAAGGGTTGATGAGGGATAGGGGCCAATATAAGGGCCAAGTACCAGCACCCATCACAAATCATGTGCGCACACCCCCTCGGCCCCCTAATCACCGGAACCCTAGTGCCGTCGGTCAGGTTCTCCGGCGACGCTCCGACGATGGTGGCCCGGCAAAGAAAAATGCGGCACTAGCACATGCCTGAGCCCAGCATGTGCTGCCGCAACCCTCGGTTTGGTCTGATCATAGACTGGGAATGAATTCCGTATGCTTAGACTGGGAATGAACTTCGTATGCGTAAGTCAACCCATGAAACGAGCGTGCGGGCGCTCAGTCGACCAGAGGGGTGGGATGCGCAAGCCAGGGATCGATCGGGTCCCCCTCTGCGTGCTGTCGATCCTGCTACCACAACCCTTAGTCTGGTCTGATCTTAGACTGGGAATGAACTCCGTATGCCTACGCCAACCGACAAAACTAGCGGGCGGGCGGGTGGGCGGGTGGGCACTACGTCGGCCAGAGAGACGGGATGCGCAAGCCGTGGATCGATAGGGTGGTAGGTGGGTTTAGGAACATCTTCATATTTCTGCATTCCAATGCCATTTTTATGGCTTGTAAATTCAAACAATGGTCCCTTAAGCCTTCACGTGAAGTTTCTTGGCAAGACGACTCGTTTTCTATTTTTCACGATTTTTGAAACTTTTTGCGGTTCGGGATTTTTTAAAATTTTTTTCGAAGCAGTTTTGGCCCCAAACTTCGTAGACATGATCCTTGTATTTTTTTTGGCATGCACAAAAAACTTCAGCTAAAAACTTGAAGTGTACAAGATTTTGTGACCATTTGAAAAATGTGTCCCAATTTCAGACACTTTAATGGCTACTTGCAGCAAACCTGTAAAATCTCAAATGCTCTTTAATGGGGTATGGGTTCTTGAGGTTTGATGAGGGATAGGGGGCCAATATAAGGGCCATGTACCAGCACCCATCACACATCGTGTGCGCACACCACCCGGCCCGGCCAATCGTCGTAACCTCAATGCCACCGGTCAGGTTCTCCGGCGATGCTCCGGCGATGGTGCCCCGGTGAAGAAAAATGCGGCACCAGCACATGCCCGAGCCTAGCATGTGCTACCGTAACCCTCGGTCTGGTCCGGTCTTAGACTGGGAATGAACTCCATATGCTTAGACTGGGAATGAACTCTGTATTCCTAAGTCAACCTACGAAACGAGCGTGTGGACGCTCAGCCGGCCAGAGGGGCGAGATGCGCAAGCCGGGGATCGACCGGGTCCCCCTCTGTGTGCTACCATAACCCTTGATCCGGTCTGACCTTAGATTGGGAATGAACTCCGTATGCCTAAGCCAACCGAAGAAACGAGCGGGCGGGCAGGCACTACGCCGGCCAGCGAGGCGGGATGCGCAAGCCGTGGATTCGATAGGGTGGAAGGTGGGTTTAGAACATCTTCAATATTTTGCATGCCAATGCCATTTTTATGGCTTGTAAATTCATACAATGGTCCCTTAAGCCTTCACGTGAAGTTTCATGGCAAGACGACTCGTTTTCTATTTTTCACGATTGTTGAAACTTTTTGCGGTTCGGGATTTTTTAAAATTTTTTCAGAAGGAGTTTAGGCCCCAAACTTGGTAGACGTGATCCTTGTATTTTTTTGGCATGCACAAAAAAATTCAGCTAAAAACTCGAAGTGTTCAAGATTTTGTGACCATTTGAAAAAAGTGTCCCCATTTCAGAGACTTTAATGGCTACTGGCAGCAAACCTGTAAAATCTAAAATGCTCTTTAAGGGGGTGTGAGTTCTTGAGGTTTGATGAGGGATAGGGGGCCAATATAAGGGCCAAGTACCAGCACCCATTGCACATCATGTGCGCACACCCCCCCCGTCCCCCCGATCACCGGAACCCTAATGCCGCTGGTCAAGTTCTCCGGTGATGCTCCGACGATGGTGTCCCAGTGAAGAAAAATATGGCACCAGCACATGCTCGAGCCTAGAATGTGCTGCCACAACCCTCGGCCCGATCCGATCTTAGACTGGGAATGAACTCCGTATGCTTAGACTGGGAATGAACTCCGTATGCCTAAGTCAACCCACGAAACGAGTGTGCGGGCGCTCAGTAGGTCGGAGGGGCGAGATGCGCAAGCCGAGTCCCCCTCTGCGTACTGTCGATCCTGCTACTGCAACCCTCAGCCCAAACCGATCTTACACTAGGAATAAACTCCGTATGCCTAAGCCAACTGATGAAACAAGCGGGCGGGCACTAAGTCGGCCAGAGAGGCGGGATAAGCAAGCCGTAGATCGATAGGGTGGTAGGTGGGTTTAGGCACATCTTCTTATTTCTACGTGCCAATGCCATTTTTATGGCTTGTAAATTCATACAATTGTCCCTTAAGCCTTCACGTGAAGTTTCATGGCAAGATGACTCAATTTCTATTTTTCATGATTTTCGAAACTTTTTGTGGTTCGGGATTTTTTAAAATTTTTTTGGAAGGAGTTTTGGCCCCAAACTTGGTAGACATGATCCTTGTATTTTTTTTTGGCATGCACAAAAAAATTCAGCTAAAAACTTTATAGTGTACAAGATTTTATGACCATTTGAAAAAAGTGTCCCCATTTCAGACACTTTAATAGCTACTGGCAGCAAACCTGTAAAATCTCAAATGCTCTTTAAGGGGGTGTGAGTTCTCGAGGTTTGATGAGGGATAGGGTGCCAATATAAGGGCCAAGCACCAGCACCCATCGCACATCATGTGCGCACACCCCCTGCCCCCCAATCATCGGAACCCCAATGCCGCCGGTCAAGTTCTCCGACGATGCTCTGATGATGGTGCCCTAACGAAGAAAAATATGACACCAGCACATGCTCGAGCCCAGCATGTGCTGTCGCAACCGTCGGTCCGGTTCGATCTTACACTGGGAATGAACTCTGTATGCTTAGACTGGGAATGAACTCCGTATGCCTAAGTTAACCCACGAAACGAGCGTGCGGTCGCTCAGCTAGCCAGAGGGGCGGGATGCACAAGCCGGGGATCGACTGGGTTCCCCTCTGTGTGCTGCCGATCCTGCTGCCACAACCCTCGGTCTAGCCCGATCTTATACCGAGAATGAACTCCGTATGCCTAACCCAACCTACGAAATGAGCGGACGGGCAGGTGGGCACTGTGCCAGCCAGAGAGATGGGATGCGCAAGCCGTGGATCGATAGGGTGGTAAGTGGGTTTAGGCACATCTTCATATTTCTGCATGCCAATGCCATTTTTATTGCTTGTAAATTCATGCAATGGTCCCTTAAGCCTTCACGTGAAGTTTCATGGCAAGACGACTCGTTTTCTATTTTTCACGATTTTTGAAACTTTTTACGGTTTGGAACTTTTTTAAAATTCTTTCGGAAGGAGTTTTGGCCCCAAACTTGGTAGACGTGATACTTGTATTTTTTTTGGTATGCACAAAAAAATTCAGCTAAAAACTCGAAGTGTACAAGATTTTGTGACCATTTGAAAATGTGTCCGCATTTCAGACACTCTAATGGCTACTGACAGCAAACCTGTAAAATCTCAAATGCTCTTTAAGGGGGTGTGAGTTCTCGAGCTTTGATGAGGGATAGGGGGCCAATATAAGGGCCAAGTACCAACACCCATCGCACATCATGTGCGCACACCCCCCCGGCCCCCCCGATCGTCGGAACCCCACTGCTGCCGGTCAGGTTCTCTGGCGATGCTCCGGCGATGGTGCCCCGGCGAAGAAAAATGCAGCACCAGGAAATGCCCGAGCGTAGCTTGTGCTACCGTAACCTTCGGTCTGGTCCAATCTTAGACTGGAAATGAACTCTGTATGCTTAGACTGGGAATGAACTCAGTATGCCTAAGTCAACCAACAAAACGAGCATACAGGCGCTCAGCCGGCCAGAGGGGCGGGATGCGTAAGCCGGGGATCGGCCGGGTCCCCCTCTGTGTGCTGCTGATCCTGCTGCCACAACCCTCATTCTGGTCCAATCTTAGACTGGGAATGAACTCTGTATGCCTAAGCCAACCAACGAAACGAGCTGACGAGTGGGCACTACGTCGGCCAGAGAGACGGGATGCGCAAGCCGTGGATCGATAGGGTGGTAGGTGGGTTTAGGCACATCCTCATATTTCTACGTGCCAATGCCATTTTTATGGCTTGTAAATTCATACAACGGTCCCTTAAGCCTTCACGTGAAGTTTCATGGCAAGACGACTCATTTTGTATTTTTCATGATTTTCAAAACTTTTTTCGGTTTGGGATTTTTTAAAATTTTTTCAAAAGGATTTTTGGCTCCAAACTTGGTAGACATGATCCTTTTATTTTTGTTGGCATGCACAAAAAAATTCAACTAAAAACTCAAAGTGTACAAGATTTTGTGACCATTTGAAAAAAGTGTCCCCATTTCAAACACTTTAATGGCTACTGGCAGCAAACCTGTAAAATCTCAAATGCTCTTTAAAGGGGTGTGAGTTCTCGAGGTTTGATGAGGGATAAGGGGCCAATATAAGAGCCAAGTACCAGCATCCATCGCACATCATGTGTGCACACCCCCCGCCCCCTCGATCGCCAGAAACCCAATGCCACCGGTCAGGTTCTCCGACGATGGTGCGCCGGTGAAGAAAAATGCGGCACCAGCACATGCCTGAGCCCAGCATGTGTTGCCGCAACCCTCAGTCCGGTCCGATCTTAGACTGGGAATAAACTTCGTATGCCTAAGTCAACCCACGAAATGAGCGTGCGGGCGCTCAGCCGGCCAGAGGGGCGGGATGCACAAGCCGGGGATCGGTCGGGTCCCCTTCTGCATGCTACCGATCCTGCGACCGTAACCATCAGTCCAGTCCTACTGTCACAACCCTCGGTCCGGTCTAATCTTAGACAGGGAATGAACTCCGTATTCCTAAGCCAACCGACGAAACGAGCGGGCGAGCGGGCGGGCACTACGCCGACCAGAGAGACGGGATGTGCAAGCCGTGGATCGATAGGGTGGTAGGTGGGTTTAGGCACATCTTCATATTTCTGCATGCCAATGCCATTTTTATGGCTTGTAAATTCATAAAATGGTCCCTTAAGCCTCCACGTGAAGTTTCATGGCAAGACGACTCGTTTTGTATTTTTCATGATTTTTGAAGCTTTTTTCGGTTTGGGATTTTTTAAAATTTTTTTGAAAGGAGTTTTGGCCCCTTTTATTTTTGTTGGCATGCACAAAAAATTCAGCTAAAAACTCGAAGTGTACAAGATTTTGTGACCATGTGAAAAAAGTGTCCCCATTTCAGACACTTTAATGGCTCATGGCAGCAAACCTGTAAAATCTCAAATGCTCTTTAAAGGGGTGTGAGTTCTCGAGGTTTGATGAGGGATAGGGGGCCAATATAAGGGCCAAGTACCAGCACCCATCGCACATCATGTGCGCACACCCCCCGGCCCCCCAGATCGTCGGAACCCATTGTCACTGGTCAGGTTCTCCGACGATGCTCCAACGATGGTGCACCGACGAAGAAAAATGCGACACCAACACATGCCTGAGACAAGCATGTGTTGTCACAACCCTCGGTCCGGTCTGATCCTAGACTGGGAATGAACTCTGTATGCCTAAGTCAACCCACGAAACAAGTGTGCGTGTGCTCAGCCGGCCAGAAGGGTGGGGTGCGCAAGTCAAGGATCGATTGGGTCCCCCTCTGCATGCTGTCGATCCTGCTACCGCAACCCTCAGTCTGGTTTGATCTTAGACTGGGAATGAACTCCGTATGCCTACGCCAACTGACGAAACGAGCGGGAGGGAGGGCGGGGGCGGGCACTACGCCGGCCAAAGAGACGGGATGCGCACGCCGTGGATCAATAGGGTCGTAGGTGGGATTAGTCACATCTTCATATTTCTGCGGGCCAATGCCATTTTTATGGCTTGTAAATTCATACAATGGTCCCTTAAGCCTTTCACGTGATGTTTCATGGCAAGACGACTCGTTTTTTATTTTTCATGATATTTGAAACTTTTTGCGGTTCGGGATTTTTTAAAATTTTTTCGGAACGAGTTTTGGCCCCAAATTGGTAGACGTGATCCTTGTATTTTTGTTGGTATGCACAAAAAAATTCAGCTAAAAATTCCAAGTGTACAAGATTTTGTGACCATTTGAAAAGAGTGTCCCCATTTCAAATACTTTAATTGCTACTGGCAGCAAACCTGTAAAATCTCAAATGCTCTTTAAGGGGGTGTGAGTTCTCGAGGTTTGATGAGGGATAAAGGGCCAATATAAGGGCCAAGTACCAGCACCCATCGCACTTCATGTGCGCACACCCCCGACCCTCCCGATCTCCGGAACCTCAAAGTCGTCAGTCAGGTTCTCCAATGATGCTCCGGTGATGGTGCCCCAGAGAAGAAAAATGCGGCACCAACACATGCCCGAGCCCAGCATGTGCTACTGTAACCCTCGGTCTGGTCCGATCTTAGACTGGGAATTAACTCCGTATGCTTAGACAGGGAATGAACTCCATATGCATAAGTCAAACCACAAAACAAGTGTGCGGGTGCTCAGCCGGCCAAAGGGGCGGGATGCGCAAGCCAAGGATCGGCTGGGTCCCCCTCTACGTGCTACCGATCCTACTATCTTAACCTCGGTCTGGTCTGATCTTAGATTGGGAATGAACTCCATATGCCTAAGCCAACCGATGAAACGAGTGGGTGGGCGAGCAGGCGGGCACTATGCCGGCCAAAGAGATGGGATGCACAAGCCGTGGATCGATAGGGTGGTAGGTGGGTTTAGGCACATCTTCATATTTCTGTGTGCCAATGCCATTTTTATGGTTTGTAAATTCATACAATGGTCCCTTAAGCCTTCACGTGAAGTTTCATGGCAAGACGACTCGTTTTCTATTTTTCACGATTTTCAAAACTTTTTACGGTTAAGGATTTTTTAAAATTTTTTTGGAAGGTGTTTTGGGCCCAAACATGGTAGACGTGTTCCTTGTATTTTTGTTGGCATGCACAAAAAAATTTAGCTAAAAACTCGAAGTGTACAAGATTTTGTGACCATTTGAAAAAACTGTCCCCATTTCAGACACTTTAATGGCTACTGGCAGCAAACCTGTAAAATCTCAAATGCTCTTTACGGGGGTGTGAGTTCTCGAGGATTGACGAGGGATAAGGGGCCAATATAAGGGCCAAGTACCAGCACCCATCGCATATCATGTGCGCTCACCCCTCCGGCCCCCCCGATCGCCGGAACCCCACTGCCACCGATCAGGTTCTCCGACGATGCTCCAGCGATGGTGCCTCGGTGAAGAAAAATGCGACACCAACACATGCTCGAGCCTAGCATGTGCTGTCGTAACCCTCGGTCCGGTCTGATCCTAGACTGGGAATGAACTCCGTACGCTTAGACTGGGAATGAACTCCGTATGCCTAAGTCGACCCACGAAACGAGTGTGCGGGTGCTCAGCCGGCCAGAGGGGCGGCATGCGCAAGCCGGGGATCGGCCGGGTCTCGCTCTGCATGCTGCCGATCCTACTGCCGCAACCCTTGGTTTCGATCCGATCTTAGACTGGGAATGAACTCCATATGCCTAAGCCAACCGACGAAACGAGCGGGCGGGCGGGCACCACGCCGGCCAGAGAGACGAGATGCGCAAGCCGTGGATTGATAGGGTGGTAGGTGGGTTTAGGCACATCTTCATATTTCTGTGTGCCAATGCCATTTTTATGGTTTGTAAATTCATCAAATGGTCCCTTAAGCCTTCACGTGAAGTTTCATGGCAAGACGACTCGTTTTCTATTTTCACGATTTTTGGAAACTTTTTACAGTTCAGGATTTTTTTAAATTTTTTCGGAAACCATTTTACCCCCAAACATGGTAGACTTGATCCTTGTATTTTTGTTGGCATGCACAAAAAAATTTAGCTAAAAACTCGAAGTGTACAAATTTTGTGACCTTTTGAAAAAAGTGTCCCCATTCCAGACACTTTAATGGCTACTGGCAGCAAACCTGCAAAATCTCAAATGCTCTTTACGGGGGTGTGAGTTCTCGAGGTTTGATGAGGGATAGGGGGCCAATATAAGGACCAAGTACCAGCACCCATCGCACATCATCTGCGCACACCCCCCGGCCCTTCGATCGTCGGAACCTCAATGCCGTCGGTCAGGTTCCCCGATGATGCTCCGACGATGGTGCCTCGATGAAGAGAAATACGGCACCAGCACATGCCCGAGCCCAGCATGTGCGGTCACAACCCTCGGTCTGATCCGATCTTAGACTGGGAATGAACTCCGTATGCTTAGACTACGAATGAATTCCGTATGCCTAAGTCAACCCACGAAACGAGGGTACGGGCGCTCAGCCAGCTAGAGGGGCGAGATGCGTAAGCCGGGGATCCACCGGGTCCCCCTCTACGTGCTGCCAATCCTGCTGCCTAAACCCTTAGTCCGATCCAATCTTAGACTGGAAATGAACTCCGTATGCCTAAGCCAACCGACGGAACGAGGCGGGCAGGTGGGGGGGTGGGTGGGCGGGCACTATGCCGGCCAGAGAGACGGGATGCGCAAGCCGTGGATCGATAGGGGGGTAGGTGGGTTTAGGCACATCTTTATATTTCTATGTGCCAATGCCATTTTTATGGCTTGTAAATTCATACAATGGTCCCTTAAGCCTTCATGTGAAGTTTCATGGAAGATGACTCGTTTTCTATTTTTGACGATTTTCAAAACCTTTTACGGTTCAGGGTTTTTTAAAATTTTTTTGGAAGGAGTTTTGGCCCCAAACTTGGTAGACGTGATCTTGTATTTTTGTTGGCATGCATAAAAAAATTCAGCTAAAAACCTGTAATGTACAAGATTTTGTGACCATTTGAAAAAAGTGTCCCCACTTCAGACACTTTAATGGCTACTGACAGCAAACCTGTAAAATCTCAAATGCTCTTTAAGGCGGTGTGAGTTCATGAGGTTTGATGAGGGATAGGGGGCCAATATAAGGGCCAAGTACCAGCACCCATTGCACATCATGTGCGCACACCCCTCGACCCCCCGATCGCCGGCACCCCAATGCCGTCGGTCAAGTTCTCCGGCGATGCTCCCGCAATGGTGCCCCGACGAAGAAAAATGCAGCACCAGCACATGCCTGAGCCCAGCATGTGCTGCCGCAACCCTCGGTATGATCTGATCTCAGATTGGGAATGAACTCCGTATGCCTAAGTCAACCCATCAAACAAGCATGCGGGCGCTCAGTCGGCCAGAGGGGCGGGATGCGTAAGCCGGGGACCGACCGAATCCCCTTCTGCATGCTACCGATCCTGTTGCCGTAACCCCCGATTTGGTCTGATCTTAGAATGGGAATGAACTTCGTATGCCTAAGCCAACCGACGAAATGAGTGGGTGGGCAGGCGGGTTGGCGGGCACTATGCCAGCCAGAGAGACGGGATGCGCAAGCTGTGGATCGATAGGGTGGTAGGTGGGTTTAGGCACATATTCATATTTTTGCATGCCAATGCCATTTTTATGGCTTGTAAATTCAAACAATGGTCCCTTAAGCCTTCACGTGAAGTTTCATTGCAAGATGACTCGTTTTCTATTTTTCACGATTTTTCAAACTTTTTACGGTTCGGGATTTTTTCAAATTTTTTCGGAAGGTGTTTTGGCCCCAAACTTGGTAGACGTGATCCTTGTATTTTTTTTTGGCATGCACAAAAGAATTCAGCTAAAAAATCAAAGTGTACAAGATTTTGTGACCATTTGAAAAAAGTGTCCCCATTTCAGACACTTTAATAGCTACTGGTAGCAAACCTGTAAAATCTCAAATGCTCTTTAAGGGGGTGTGGGTTCTCGAGGTTTGATGAGGGATAGGGGGCCAATATAATGGCCAAGTACCAGCACCCATCGCACATCATGTGCGCACACCCCTCCGGCCCCCTTTATCGCTGGAGCCCCAATGCTATCGGTCAGGTTCTCCGACGATGAAAAATGCGACACCAGCACATGCCCGAGCGTAGCATGTGCTAGTAGCAACCCTCGGTTCGGTGCGATCTTAGACTGGAAATGAACTCTGTTTGCTTAATTCAACCCATGAAACGAGCGTGCGGGCGCTCAGTCGACTAGAGGGGCGGGATGCGCAAGCCGGGGATCGGTCGGGTCCCCCTCTGCGTGCTGTTGATCCTGCTGTCGCAACCCTCGATCGGGTCCGATCTTAGACTCGGAATGAACTCCATATGCCTAAGCCAACTGACGAAACGAGCGACCGGGCGGGCAATACGTCGGCCAGAGAGACGGGATACGCAAGTCATGGATCGATAAGGTGGTAGGTGGGTTTAGGCACATCTTCACATTTCTGCATGCCAATGCCATTTTTATGGCTTGTAATTCATACAATGGTCCCTTAAGCCTTCACATGAAGTTTCATGGCAAGACGACTCGTTTTCTTTTTTTCATGATTTTTGAAACTTTTTGAGGTTCGAGATTTTTAAAATTTTTTTGGAAGGATTTTTGGCCCAAAGCTGGTAGACGTGATCCTTGTATTTTTGTTGGCATGCACAAAAAAATTCAGCATTTGAAAAAAGTGTCCGCAATTCAATCACTTTAATGGCTACTGGCAGCAAACCTGTAAAATCTCAAATGCTCTTTAAGAGGGTGTGAGTTCTCGAGGTTTGATGAGGGATAGGGGGCCAATATAAGGGCCAAGTACCAGCACCCGTCACACATCATACACACACACACCCCCGGCCCCCCTAATTGTCGAAACCCCAATGCCGCCGGTCAGGTTCTCTGATGATGCTCTGGCGGTGGTGCCCCAACGAAGAAAAATGCGACACCAGCACATGCCCGAGCCCAACATGTGCTGTCGTAACCCTCGGTCTGGTCCGATCTTAGACTGGGAATGAACTCCGTATGCTTAGACTAGGAATGAACTCCGTATGCCTAAGTCAACCCACGAAATGAGCGTGCGGGCGCTCAGCTGACCAGAGGAGCGGGATGCATAAGTCGGGGATCGGTCGGGTCCCTCTCTGCGTGCTGCCGAT
>NW_019168048.1:14696202-14772469 GCF_002303985.1 Durio zibethinus
TTGTGACCATTTGAAAAAAGTGTCCCCATTTCAGACACTTTAATGGCTACTGGCAGCAAACCTGTAAAATCTCAAATGCTCTTTAAGGGGGTGTGAGTTCTCGAGGTTTGATGAGGGATAGGGGGCCAATATAAGGGCAAGTACCAGCACCCATCGCCCATCATTTGCGCACACCCCCTGGCCCCCCCGATCATCGGAACCCCAATGCTCCCGATCAGGTTCTCCGGTGATGCCCCGGCGATGGTGCCCCGGTGAAGAAAAATGCGACACCAACACATGCTTGAGCCCAGCATCTGCAATTGCAACCTTAGGTCTGGTCTGATCTTAGACTGGGAATGAACTCCGTATGCCTAAGCCAACCGACGAAACGAGCGGGCGGGCGGGCACTACTCCGGCCAGAGAGACGGGATGCGCAAGCCGTGGATGGATAGGGTGGTAGGTGGGTTTAGGCACATCTTCATATTTCGACATGCCAATGCCATTTTTATAACTTGTAAATTCATACAATGGTCCCTTAAGCCTTCACGTGAAGTTTCATGGCAAGACTACTCCTTTTCTATTTTTCATGATTTTTGAAACTTTTTTCGGTTCGGGATTTTTTAAAAATTTTTCGAACAGAGTTTTGGCCCCAAGCTTGGTAGACATGATCCTTGTATTTTTTTTGGCATGCACAAAAAAATTCAGCTAAAAACTCGAAGTGTACAAGATTTTGTGACCATTAGAAAAAAGTGTCCCCATTTCAAACACTTTAATGGCTACTGGCAGCAAACCTGTAAAATCTCAAATGCTCTTTAAGGGGTGTGAGTTCTCAAGGTTTGATGAGGGATAGGGGGCCAATATAAGGGCCAAGTACCAGCACCCATCGCACATCAGGTGCGCACACCCCCCCGGCCCCCCCGATCGTCGGAACCCCAATTTCGTCGATCAGGTTCTCCGACGATGATCTGGTGATGGTGCCCCGACGAAGAAAAATGTGGCACTAACACATGCCTGAGCCCAGCATGTGCTGCCGTAACCCTCGGTCCGGTCCGATCTTAGACTGGGAATGAACTCTGTATGCTTAGACTGGGAATGAACTCCATATGCCTAAGTCAACCCACGAAACGAGTGTACGGGCGCTCAGCCGGCCAGAGGGGCAGGATGCGCCAGCCAGGGATCGATCGAGTCCCCCTCTGCGTGCTACCAATCCTGCTGCCGCAACCCTCGGTCTGGTCTGATCTTAGACTGGGAATGAACTCCGCATGCCTAAGTCGACCGACGAAAGAACCGAACGATCGGGTGGGCGGGCGGGCACTACGCCGGCCAGAGAGATGGGATGCGCAAGCCGTGGATCGATAGGGTCGTAGGTCAGTTTAGGCACATCTTCAAAGTTCTGCGTGCCAATGCCATTTTTATGGCTTGTAAATTCATACAATGGTCCCTTAAGCCTTCACCTGAAGTTTCATGGCAAGATGACTCGTTTTCTATTTTTCACAATTTCAAAACTTTTTCGGTTCAGGATTTTTTAAAATTTTTTCAGAAATGTTTTGGCCCCAAACTTGGTAGACATCATCTTTGTATTTTTTTTTGCATGCACAAAAAAATTCAGCTAAAAACTCAGAGTGTACAAGATTTCGCTGGTTAGGTTCTCCGGTGATGCTCCAGCGATGGTGCCCCGACGAAGAAAAATGCAGCACCAGCACATGCCCGAGCCCAGCACTTGCTGCCGCAACCCTCGGTCTGGTCTGATCTTAGACTGGAAATGAACTCCGTATGCCTAAGTCAACCCATGAAACAACCGTGCGGACGCTCAGCCGGCCAGAGGGGCGGGATGCGCAAGCTGGGGATCAACCGAGTCCACCTTTACGTGCTGCCGATCCTTCTACCGCAGCCCTCGATCAGGTTCAATCTTAGATTAGGAATGAACTCCGTATGCCTAAGCCAACCGATGAAACGAGCGGGCGGAAGGGCGAGCATTTCGCCGGCCATAGAGACGGGATGCGCAAGACGTGGATCGATAGGGTGGTGGGTGGGTTTAGGCACATCTTCATATTTCTGTGTGCCAATGCCATTTTTATGGCTTCTAAATTCATACAATGGTCCCTTAAGCCTTCACGTGAAGTTTCATGGCAAGACAACTCTTTTTCTATTTTTCACAATTTTTGAAACTTTTTGCTGTTCGGGATTTTTTAAAATTTTTTCGGAAGGAATTTTTTCCCCAAACTTCGTACATGTGATCCTTGAATTTTTGTTGGCATGCACAAAAAAATTCAGCCAAAAACTCGAATGTACAAGTTTTTGTGACCATTTGAAAAAAGTGTCCCCATTTCAGACACTTTAATTGCTACTGGCAGCAAACCTGTAAAATCTCAAATGCTCTTTAAGGGGGTGTGAGTTCTTAAGGTTTGATGAGGGATAGGCAGCCAATATAAGGGCCAAGTACCAGCACCCATCGCACACCCCCCAGCCCCCCCGATCTCCGGACCCCAATGCCGTCGGTTAGGTTCTCCGGTGATGCTCCGACGATGGTGCCCCGACGAAGAAAAATGCGGCACCAGCACATGCCCAAGCCCAGCATGTGCTGTCGTAACCCTCTGTCTAGTTCGATCTTAGACTGGGAATGAACTCCGTATGCTTAGACTGGGAATGAACTCCGTATGCCTAAGTCAACCCACGGAACGAGCGTGCGGGCACTTAGCCGACCAAAAGGGCGGGACGTACAAGCCGGGGATCGACCAGGTCCCCCTCTGCATGCTGTCGATCTGGCTGCTGCAACCCTCGGTCCAGTCTGATCTTAGACTAGGAATGAACTCCGTATGCTTAAGCCAACCGATGTAACGAGCGGGCGGGTGGGCGGGCGGGCACTACGGCGGCCATAGAGACGGGATGCGCAAGCCATGGATCGATAGGGTGGTAGGTGGGTTTAGGCACATCTTCATATTTCTGTGTGACAATGCCATTTTTATGGCTTGTAAATTCATACAATGGTCCCTTAAGCCTTCACGTGAAGTTTCATGGCAAGACGACTCGTTTTCTTTTTTTCACAATTTTTGAAATTTTTTTCGGTTCGAGATTTTTTAAACTTTTTTCGGAAGGAGTTTTGGCCCCAAACTTGGTAGACGTGATCCTTGAATTTTTTTTGGCATGCACAAGAAAATTTAGCTAAAAACTCAAAGTGTACAAGATTTTGTGACCATTTGAAAAAGGTGTCCCCATTTCAGACACTTTAATGGCTACTGGCAGCAAACCTGTAAAATCCCAAATGCTCTTTAAGGGTGTTTGAGTTCTTGAGGTTTGATGAGGGATAGGGGGCCAATACAAGGGCAAAGTACCAGCACCCATCGCACATCATGTGCGCACACCCCCCCGACCCTCCGATCGTCGAAACCCCAACGCCACCGGTCAGGTTCTCCGACGATGCTCCGGTGATGGTGCCCCGACGAAGAAAAATGCGGCACCTGTACATGCCCGACCCAGCATGTGCTATCGTAACCCTCGGTCTGGTCCGATCTTAGATCGGGAATGAACTCCGTATGCTTAGATTGGGAATGAACTCCGTATGCCTAAGTAAACCAACGAAACGAACGTGCGAGCACTCAGCCAGCCAGAGGGGCAAGATGCTCAAGCCTAGGATTGGTCGGGCCCCCCTCTGCGTGCTGCCGATCCTGCTGCTGTAACCCTCGATTCGGTCCTATCTTAGACTGGGAATGAACTCCGTATGCCTAGGCCAACCGACAAAACGAGCCGGCGGGCGGGCGGGCGAGCACTACGTCGGCCAGAGAGACGGGATGCGCAACCCGTGGATCAATATGGTGGTAGGTGGGTTTAGGCACATCTTCATATTTCTGAGTGCCAATGCCATTTTTATGGCTTGTAAATTCATACAATGGTCCCTTAAGCCTCTACGTGAAGTTTCATGGTGCGACGACTCGTTTTCTATTTTTCATGATTTTTGAAAGATTTTGCGATCCGAGAATTTTTAAAATTTTTTTGAAAGTAGTTTTGGACCCAAACTTGGTAGACCTGATCCTTGTATTTTTTTTGGTAGGCATAAAAAAATTCAGCTAAAAACTCGAAGTGTACGAGATTTTGTGACCATTTGAAAAAAGCGTCCCCATTTCAGACACTTTAATGGCTACTGGCAGCAAACCTGTAAAATCTCAAACGCTCTTTAGGGGGGGTGAGTTCTCGAGGTTTGATGAGGGATAGGTGGCCAATACAAGGGCAAAGTACCAGCACCCATCGCACATCATGTGCACACACCCCCCCGACCCCCCCGATCGTCTAAACCCCAACGCCGTCTGTTAGGTTTTCCGACGATGCTCCGGCGATGGTGCCCCGACGAAGAAAAATATGGCACCAGCACATGCCCCAGCCCAGCATGTGCTGCCGCAACCCTCGGTCCGGTCCGATCTTAGACTGGGAATGAACTCCATATGCTTAAATTTGGAAAGGAACTCCGTATGCCTAAGTAAACCAACGAAACGAGCGTGCGAGCACTCAGCCGGCCAGAGGGGTAGGATGCGCAAGCCTAGGACTGGCCGGGTCCCCCTTTGTGTGCTGCCGATCCTGCTACTGCAACCCTTGGTTTAGTCCGATCTTAGACTGGGAATGAACTTCGTATGCCTAAGCCAACCGACGAAATGAGCGGGCGGGGCGGTGGGCAAGCACTACGTCAGCCAGAGAGACGGGATGCGCAAGCCGTGGATCAATAAGGTGGTAGGTGGGTTTAGGCACATCTTCATATTTCTGAGTGCCAATGCCATTTTTATGGCTTGCAAATTCATACAGTGGTCCCTTAAGCCTTCACGTGGACTTTCATGGCAAGACGACTCATTTTCTATTTTTCTCGATTTTTGAAACTTTTTGCGGTTCGAGATTTTTTTATATTTTTTCAAAAGGAATTTTGGCCCCAAACATGGTAGACATGACCTTGTATTTTTGTTGGCGTGCACAAAAAAATTCAGCTAAAAACTCGAAGTGTACAAGATTTTGTGATCATTTGAAAAAAGTGTCCCCATTTCAGACACTTTAATGGTACTGGCAGCAAACCTATAAAAATCTCAAATGCTCTTTAAGAGGGTGTGATTTCTCGAGGTTTGATAAAGGATAGGGGGCCAATATAAGGGCCAAGTACCAGCACCCATCGTACATCATGTGCGCACACCCCCCGGCCCCCCGATCGTCGGAACCCCAATGCCGTCGATCAGGTTCTCCGGTGATGCTCCAACGATGGTGACCTATGAAGACAAATGCGGCACCAGCACATGCGCGAGCCCAACATGTGCTTCCGTAACCTCAGTCCGGTTTGATCTTAGACTAGGAATGAACTCGATATGCTTAGACTGGAATGAACTTCGTATGCCTAAGTCAACCCTCGGTCCGGTCCGATCTTAGACTGGGAATGAACTCCATATGCTTAGACTGGGAATGAACTCCGTATGCCTAAGACAACCCATGAAATGAGCGTGTGGGCACTCAGCCAGCTAGAAGGGCATGATGCGCAAGCCGGGGATCGACCTTGTCCCCTTCTGCGTGCTGTCGATCTTGCTGACGCAACCCTCAGTCCGGTACAATCTTAGACTAGGAATAAACTCCATATGCCTAAGCCAACAGACGAAACGAGCGGGCGGACGGGCGGGCGGGCACTACGCCGGCCAGAGAGACGGGATACGCAAGCCGTGGATCGATAGGGTGGTAGGTGGGTTTCGGCACATCTTCATATTTTTGCATGCCAATGCCATTTTTATGGCTTGTAAATTCATAAAATAGTCCCTTAAGCCTTCACGTGAAGTTTCATGGCAAGACGACTCGTTTTCTATTTTTCATGATTTTCAAAACCTTTTGCAGTTCGGGATTTTTTAAAATTTTTTCGAAAGGAGTTTCTGCCCAAAACTTTGTAGACGTGATCCTTGTATTTTTGTTGGCATGCATAAAAACATTCAGCAAAAAACTCGAAGTGTACAAGATTTTGTGACCATTTGAAAAAAGTGTCCCCATTCTACACACTTTAATGGCTACTGGCAGCAAACCTGTAAAATCTCAAATGCTCTTTAAGAGGGTGTGAGTTCTCAAGGTTTGATGAGGGATAGGGGGCCAATATAAGGGCCAAGTACCAGCACCCATCACACATCATGTGCGCACAACCCCCCGGCCCCCCCGATCATCGGAACCCTAATGCCACCGGTCAGGTTCTCTGGTGATGCTCCGGTGATGGTGCCCCGGCAAAGAAAAATACAGCTCCAACACATGCCCGAGCCCAGCAAGTGCTGTCGCAACCCTCGGTCCGATCTGATCTTCGACTGGGAATGAGCTCCGTATGCTTAGACTGGAATGAACTCCGTATGCCTAAGCGAACAGACGAAACGAGCAGACGGGCGGGCAGGCACTACGCCGGCCAGAGAGACGGGATGTGCAAGCCATGGATCGATAGGGTGGTAAGTGGGTTTAGGTACATCTTCAAATTTATGTGTGCCAATGCCATTTTTATGGCTTGTAAATTCATACAATGGTCCGTTAAGCCTTCACGTGAAGTTTCATGGCAAGACGACTCATTTTCTATTTTTCATGATTTTTGAAACTTTTTGCTGTTCGGGATTTTTTAAAATTTTTTCGGAAGGAGTTTTGGCCCTAAACTTGGTAGCCATGATCCTTGTATTTTTTTTGGCATGCATAAAAAAATTCAGCTAAAAACTCGAAGTGTACAAGATTTTGTGACCATTTCAAAAAAGTGTTCCCATTTCAGACACTTAATGGCTACTGGCAGTAAACCTGTAAAATATCAAATGCTCTTTAAGGAGATATGAGTTCTTGAGCTTTGATGAGGGATAGGGTCCCAATATAAGGGCCAGGTACCAGCACCCATCACACATCATGTGCGCAAACCCCCCCGGGCCCCCTGATCGTCGAAACCCCATTACCGTCGGTCAGGTTCTCCGACGATGCTCCGACGATGGTGCCTCGGTGAAGAAAATTGTGGCACCAACACATGCCCGAGCCTAGCATGTGCTGTCGCAACCCTTGGTTCAATCCGCTCTTAGACTGAGAATGAACTTCGTATGCTTAGACTGGGAATGAACTCTGTATGCCTAAGTCAACCAACGAAACGAGCGTGCGGGTGGTCAGCCAGCCAGAGGGGCGGGATGCGTAAGCCAGGGATCAGCGGTCCCCCTCTGTGTGCTGTCGATCCTACTGCCGCAACCCTTGGTCTGGTCCGATCTTAGATTGGGAATCAACTCCGTATGCCTAAGCCAACCGATGAAACGAGCGGCCAGGCGGGCGAGCGGGCACTACGCCGGCCAGAGAGACGGGATGCGCAAGCCGTGGATCGATAGGGCGGTAGGTGGGTTTAGGCACATCTTCATATTTCTGCTTGCCAATGCCATTTTTATGGCTTGTATATTCATACGATGGTCCCTTAAGCCTTCACGTGAAGTTTCATGGCAAGACGACTCATTTTCTATTTTTCACGATTTTTCAAACTTTTTGTGGTTCGGGATTTTTTAAAATTTTTTTGGAAGGATTTTTGCCCCCAAACTTGGTAGACGTGATCCTTGTATGTTTTTTGGCACGCACAAAAAAATTTAGCTAAAAACTCGAAGTGTACAAGATTTTGTGACCATTTGAAAAAAGTGTCCCAATTTTAGACACTTTAATGGCTTCTGGCAGCAAACCTGTAAAATCTCAAATGCTCTTTAAGGGGTGTGAGTCTCAAGGTTTGATGACGGAGGGGGGGCCAGTATATGGGCAAGTGCCAGCCACCCATCGTACAATCATGTGCGCACACCCCCGACCCCCCCGATCGCCGGAACCCCAATGCCGCCGGTTCAGGTCTCCGATGATAACGTCGAGTGATGGTTCCCGGGAAGAAAATACGGCACCAAAAACTTGTTCGAGCCCACCATGCTGCTACCGTAACCTCGGTCGGGTCTGATCTTATTCTGGAAAGAACTCCGTATGCTTACACTGGAATGAACACGTATGCCTAAGTCAACCCATTGAAATGAGCCGTACGGGTGCTTAGCCGGCCAGAGGGGCGGGATACGCAAGCTGGGGATTGACCGGGTCTCCCTTTGTGTGTTGCCGATCCTGCTGCTGCAACCCTCGGTCTGGTCAGATCTTAGACTGGGAATGAACTCCGTATGCCTAAGCCAACCGACAAAATGAGCAGGCAGGCGGGCGGGCACTACGTCGGCCAGAGAGACGGGATGCGCAAGCCATGAATCGATAGGGTGGTAGGTGGGTTTAGGCACATCTTCATATTTCTGCATGCCAATGCCATTTTTATGGCTTGAAATTTCATACAATGTTCCCTTAAGCCTTCACGTGAAGTTTCATGGCAAGACGACTCGTTTTCTATTTTTCATGATTTTTGAAACTTTTAGTGGTTTGAAATTTTTTAAAATTTTTTGGGAAGGAGTTTTGGTGACAGACTTGGTTGACGTGATCCTTGAATTTTTGTTCGCATTCACAAAAACATTCAGCTACAAACTTGAAATGTACAAGATTTTGTGACCATTTGAAAAAAGTGTCCCCATTTCAGACACTTTAATGGCTACTGGCAGCAAACCTGTAAAATCTCAAATGCTCTTTAAGGGGGTGTGAGTTCTCAAGGTTTGATGAGGGATAGGGGGCCAATATAAGGGCCAAGTACCAGCACCCATCGCACATCATGTGCGCACACCCCCCGGCCCCCCGATCATCGGAACCCTAATGCCACCGGTCAGGTTCTCCGGCAATGGTACCCCGACAAAGAAAAATGCGGCACCAACTCATGCCCGAGCCCAGAATGTGCTGTCATAACCTTCGGCACCAACACATGCCCGATCGTGCGGGTGCTCAGCCGGCCAGAGGGGCGGGATGTGAAAGTCGTTGTTCGATGGGGTCCCGCTCTGCTTGCTGTCGATCCTGCTATCGCAACCCTGGGTCTTGTCCAATCTTAGACTGGGAATGAACTCCGTATGCCTAAACCAACTGACAAAATGAGCGGGCCGGTGGGCTGGCGGGCACTACGCCGGCCAGAGAGACGGGATGCGCAAGTTGTGGATCGATAGGGTGGTAGGTGGGTTTAGTTACATCTTCATATTTCTACATGCCAATGCCATTTTTCTGGCTTGTAAATTCATACAATGGTCCCTTAAGTCTTCACGTGAAGTTTAATGGCAAGATGACCCATTTTCTATTTTTCACATTTTTTGAAACTTTTTGTGGTTCGGGATTTTTTAAAATTTTTTCGGATGGCATTTTGGCCCCAAACTTGGTAGACGTGATCCTTGTATTTTTCTTGGCATGCACAAAAAAATTCAGCTAAAAACTCGAAGTGTACAAGATTTTGTGACAATTTGAAAAAAGTGTCCCTATTCCAGACACTTTAATGGCTACTGGCAGCAAACCTGTAAAATCTCAAATGCTTTTTAAGGGGGTGTGAGTTCTCAAGGTTTGATGAGGGACAGGGGGCCAATAGAAGGGCCAAGTACCAGCACCCATCTCACATCATGTGCACACACCCCCCCAACCCCCTCGACCGTCGGAACCCCAATGCCGTCGGTCAGGTTCTCCGGTGATGCTCCGGTAATGGTGCCTCGACGAAGAAAAATATGGCACCAACACATGCCCGAGCCTAGCTTGTGCTGCCGCAACCCTCGATTCAGTCCGATCTTAGATTGGAAATGAACTCCGTATGCTTAGACTGGGAATGATCTCCTATGCCTAAGTCAACCCACGAAACGAGTGTACGGGTGCTCAGTCGCCCAGAGGGGCGGGATGCACAAGCCGGGGATCGGTCGGGTCCCCCTCTGCGTGCTGCCGATCATGCTACTGCAACCCTTAGTCTAGTTCAATCTTAGACTGGGAATGAACTCCGTATGCCTAAGGCAACCGACAAAACGAGCGGGCGGGCGGGCGGGCAGGGACTACGCTGGTCAGAGAGACGGGATGCGCAAGCCGTGGATCGACAGGGTGGTAAGTGGGTTTAGGCACATCTTCATATTTCTACGTGCCAATGCCATTTTTATGGCTTGTAAATCCATACAATGGTCCTTTAAGCCTTTGCGTGAAGTTTCATGGCAAGACGACTCGTTTTTTATTTTTCACGATTTTAGAAACTTTTTACGGTTCAGGATTTTTTAAAATGTTTTCAAAAGAAATTTTGGCCCCAAACTTGGTAAACATAATCCTTGTAATTTTGCTGGCATGCACAAAAAACTTCAGCTAAAAACTCAAACTGTACATGATTTTGTGACCATTTGAAAAAAGTGTCCCCATTTCAGACACTTTAATGGCTACTGGCAGCAAACCTGTAAAATCTCAAATGCTCTTTAAGGTGATGTGAGTTCTCGAGGTTTGATGAGGGACAGGGGGCAATATAAGGGCCAAGTACCAGCACCCATCGCATATCATGTGCGCACACCCCCTGGCCCCCCCGATCGTCGGAACCCCAATGCTGCCGTTCAGTTTCTCCGACGATGCTTCGACGATGGTGCCCCGGCAAAGAAAAATGCGGCACCAGCACATGCCCGAGCCCAGCATGTGCTGTCACAACCCTTGATCCGGTTCGATCTTAGACTGCGAATGAACTCCATATGCTTCGACTGGGAATGAACTCTGTATGCTTATGTTAACCTACGAAACAAGCGTGCAGGCGCTCAGTCGGCCAGAGGGGTGAGATGGGCAAGCCGGGGATCGGTTGGGTCCCCCTCTACGTGGTGCCGATGCTACTGCTGCAACCCTCAGTCCTGTCCAATCTTAGACTGGGAATGAACTCCGTATGCCTAAGCCAACCAACGAAACGAGCGGGCGGGCGGGTGGGTGGGCACTATGCCGGCCAAAGAGATGGGAAGCATAAGCCGTGGATCGATAGGGTGGTAGGTGGGTTTAGGCACATCTTCACATTTCTACATGCCAATACCATTTTTATGGCTTGTAAATTTATACAATCGTCCCTTAAGCCTTCACGTGCAGTTTCATGGCAGGACGGCTCGTTTTCTATTTGTCATGATTTTCAAAACTTTTTTCGGTCTGGGATTTTTTTAAAATTTTTTGGAAGGAGTTTTGGCCCCAAACTTGGTAGACGTGATCCTTGTATTTTTGTTGGCATGCACAAAAAATTCAGCTAAAAACTCGAAGTATACAAGATTTTGTGACAATTTGAAAAAAGTGTCCCCATTTCAAACATTTTAATGGCTACTGGCAGCAAACTTGTAAAATCTCAAATGCTCTTTAAATGGGTGTGAGTTCTCAAGGTTTGATGAGGGATAAGGGGCCAATATAAGGGCCAAGTACCAGCACCCATCGCACATCATGTGCGCGCACCCCCTGGCCCCCCGATCGTCGGAACCCCGATGCCGCCGATCAGGTTCTCCGATGATGCTCGGACGATGGTGCCCCGATGAAGAAAAATGCGGCACCAGCACATGCCCGAGCCTAGTATGTGCTGCCGCAACCCTCGGTCCAGTCTGATCTTAGACTGGGAATGAACTGCATATGCTTAGACTGGGAATGAACTCTGTATGCCTAAGTCAACCCATGAAACGAGCGTGCGGGTGCTCAACCGGCCAGAGGGGCGGGATGCGCAAGCCGAGGATCGGTCGGGTCCCCTCTGCGTGCTGCCGATCCTACTACTGAAACCCTCGGTTCAATTTGATCTTAGACTGGGAATGAACTCCGTATGCCTAAGCCAACCGAAGAAACGAGCGGGCGGGCGGACGGGCAATACGCCGGCCAGATGGACGGGATGCGTAAGCCGTGGATCAATAGGGTGGTAGGTGGGTTTAGGCACATCTTCATATTTCTATGTGCCAATGCCATTTTTATGGCTTGTAAATTCATACAATGATCCCTTAAGCCTTCAAGTGAAGTTTCATGGCAGGACGGCTCGTTTTCTATTTGTCACGATTTTAAAAACTTTTTACGGTTCGAGATTTTTTTAAATTTTTTCAGAAGAATTTTGGCCCCAAACTTGGTAGACGTGATCCTTGTATTTTTGTTGGCATGCACAAAAAAATTTAGCTAAAAACTCGAGATTTTGTGACCATTTGAAAAAAGTGTCCCCATTTCAAACACTTTAATGGCTACTGGTAGCAAACCTGTAAAATCTCAAATGCTCTTTAAATGGGTCTGAGTTCTCGAGGTTTGATGCGGGATAGGGAGCCAATATAAGGGCCAAGTACTAGCACCCATTCCACATCATGTACGCACACCCCCCGACCCCCTCGATTATCGAAACCCCAATACCGTCGGTCAAGTTCTTCGGTGATGCTCTGGCGATGGTGCCCGACGAAGAAAAATGTGGCACCAGCACATGCCCGAGCCCAGCATGTGCTACCGTAACCCTCGGTCCGATTTGATCTTAGACTGGGAATGAACTCCGTATGCCTAAATCAACGCACGAAACGAGCGTGCGGGCCCTCAGCCGGCCAGAGGGGCGGGATCCGCAAGCCGGGGATCAGTCGGGTCCCTCTCTGCGTGCTGCCGATCTTGCAGCTGCAACCAACGGTCTGGTCTGATCTTAGACTGGGAATGGACTCCGTATGCCTAAGCCAACTGACGAAACGAGTGGGCGGGCGGGCATACGAGCCAGAGAGACGGGACACGCAAGCCGTGGATCGATAGTGTGTTAGGTGGGTTTAGGCATATCTTCATATTTCTACATGCCAATGCCATTTTTGTGGCTTTTAAATTCATACAATGGTCCCTTAAGCCTTCACGTGAAGTTTCATGGCAAGACGACTCGTTTTCTATTTTTCACGATTTTTGAAACTTTTTGCCGTTCAGGATTTTTTAAAATTTTTTTGAAAGCAGTTTTGGCCCCAAACTTGGTAGACATGATCCTTGTATTTTTGTTGGCATGCACAAAAAAATTCAACTAAAAACTTATATTGGCCCCCTATCCCTCATCAATCCTCAAGAACTCACACCCCCTTAAAGAGCATTTGAGATTTTACAGGTTTGCTACCAGTAGCCATTAAAGTGTCTGAAATGGGGACACTTTTTTCAAATGGTCTCAAAATCTTGTACACTTCGAGTTTTTAGCTGAATTTTTTTGTGCATGCCAACAAAAATACAAGGATCAATTCTACCAAGTTTGGGGCCAAAAATCCTTCCGAAAAAATTTTAAAAAATCCCGAACCGCAAAAAGTTTCAAAAATCGTGAAAAATAGAAAACTAGTCGTCTTGCCATGAAACTTCACGTGAAGGCTTAAGGGACCATTGTATGAATTTACAAGCCATAAAAATGGCATTGGCAAGCAGAAATATGAAGATGTACCTAAACCCTCCTACCACCCTATCGATCGATGGCTTGCGCATCCCGTCTCTATGGCCGGAGTAGTGCCCGCCCGCCCGCCCGCCCGTTTGTTTCGTCGGTTTGCTTAGGCATACGGAGTTCATTCCCAGTCTAAGATCAAACTGGACCGAGTGTTACAACAGCACATGTTGGGTTCGGGCATGTGCTGGTGCAACATTTTTCTTCACCGGGCACCATCGTCAGAGCATCGTCGGAGCATCGTCGGAGAACCTAATTGACGGCATTAGGGTTCCAAAAATCGGGGGGGGCCGGGGGGTGTATGCACATGATGTGCGATGGGTGCTGGTACTTGGCCCTTATATTGGCCCCCTATCCCTCACCAAACGTTGAGAACTCACACCCCCTTAAAGAGCATTTCAGATTTTACAGGTTTGCTACCAGTAGCCATTAAAGTGTCTGAAATGGGGACACTTTTTTCAAATGGTCTCAAAATCTTGTACACTTCGAGTTTTTAGCTGAATTTTTTTGTGCATGCCAACAAAAATACAAGGATCAATTCTACCAAGTTTGGGGCCAAAAATCCTTCCGAAAAAATTTTAAAAAATCCCGAACCGCAAAAAGTTTCAAAAATCGTGAAAAATAGAAAACTAGTCGTCTTGCCATGAAACTTCACGTGAAGGCTTAAGGGACCATTGTATGAATTTACAAGCCATAAAAATGGCATTGGCAAGCAGAAATATGAAGATGTGCCTAAACCCACCTACCACCCTATCGATCGATGGCTTGCGCATCCCGTCTCTATGGCCGGAGTAGTGCCCGCTCGCCCGCCCGCCCGTTTGTTTCGTCGGTTTGCTTAGGCATACGGAGTTCATTCCCAGTCTAAGATCAAACTGGACCGAGTGTTACAACAGCACATGTTGGGTTCGGGCATGTGCTGGTGCAACATTTTTCTTCACCGGGGCACCATCGTCAGAGCATCGTCGGAGCATCGTCGGAGAACCTAATTGACGGCATTAGGGTTCCAAAAATCGGGGGGGGCCGGGGGGTGTATGCACATGATGTGCGATGGGTGCTGGTACTTGGCCCTTATATTGGCCCCCTATCCCTCACCAAACGTTGAGAACTCACACCCCCTTAAAGAGCATTTCAGATTTTACAGGTTTGCTGCCAGTGGCCATTAAAGTGTATGAAATGTGGACACTTTTTTCAAATGGTCACAAAATCTTGTACACTTCGAGTTTTTTGCTGAATTTTTTTGTGCATGCCAACAAAAATACAAGGATCATGTCTACCAAGTTTGGGGCCAAAAATCCTTCCGAAAAACTTTTAAAAAATCCCGAACCATAAAAAGTTTCACAAATCATGAAAAATAGAAAACGAGTCGTCTTGCCATGAAACTTCACGTGAAGGCTTAAGGGACCATTGTTTTAATTTACAAGCCATTAAAATGTTATTGG
This sequence comes from Durio zibethinus, assembly GCF_002303985.1. Next base: position 14,710,882 of record NW_019168048.1, read on the forward strand.
CAGGCAAAAATATGAAGATGTGCCTAAACCCACCTACCACCCTATCGATCCATGGCTTCCACATCCCGTCTCTCTGGCCGACGTAATGCCCGCCCGCCTGTCTGCCCGTTTTTTTCGTCAGTTGGCTTAGGCATACGGAGTTCATTCCCAGTGTAAGATCAGACCGGATCGAGGTTTACGACAACAGGATCGGCAACACGCAGAGGGGGACTCGATCGATCCCCGGCTTGCGCATCCTACCCCTTTGGCTGGCTGAGCGCCCGCATGCTCGTTTCGTGGGTTGACTTAGGCATATGGAGTTCATTCCCAGTCTAAGCATACGGAGTTAATTCTCAGTCTAAGATCGGGACGGACCGAGGGTTGCGGCAGCACATGCTGGGCTCGGGCATGTGCTGGTGTCAAATTTTTCTTCGCCGAGCCACCATCGCCGGAGAACCTGACCGGCGGCATTGGGGTTCCGGCGATCGGGGGGCCGGGGGGCGTGTGCGCACATGATGTGCGATGGGTGCTGGTACTTGGCCCTTATATTGGCCCCCTATCCCTCATCAAACCTCGAGAACTCACACCCCCCTAAAGAGCATTTGAGATTTTACAGGTTTGCTACTAGTAGCGAATAAAGTGTCTGAAATGGGGACACTTTTTTCAAATGGTCACAAAATCTTGTACACTTCGAGTTTTTAGCTGAATTTTTTTGTACACACCAAAAAAAATACAAGGATCATGTCTACAAAGTTTGGGGCCAAAAATCCTTCCAAAAAAATTTTAAAAAATCCCGAACCCTAAAAAGTTTTGAAAATCGTGAAAAATAGAAAACGAGTCGTCTTGCCATGAAACTTCTCATGAAGGCTTAAGGGACCATTGTATGAATTTACAAGCCATAAAAATGGCATTGGCATGCAGAAATATGGAGATGTACCTAAACCCAGCTACTAACCTATCGATCCACGGCATACGCATCCCGTCTCTCTGGCCGGTGTAGTGCCCGCCCGCTCGTTTCGTCAGTTGGCTTAGGCATACGGAGTTCATTCCCAGTCTAAGATCGGACTGGACCGAGGGTTGCGGCAGCACGCAAAGGGGGACCCGATTGAATCCCCGGCTTGCGCATCCCATCCCTCTGGCCGATTGAGCTCCTGCACGCTCGTTTCATGGGTTGACTTAGGCATACGGAGTTCATTCCCAGTCTAAGCATACGCAGTTCATTCCCAGTCTAAGATCGGACCAGACCAGGGGTTATGGCAGCCCATGCTGGGCTCGAGCATGTGCTGGTGACACTTTTTTCTTCACCGGGGTGCCATGCAGGAGCATCGCTGGAGAACTTAACCGACAGCATTGGGGTTCTAGCGATTGGGGGTGCCGGGGGGTGTGCACACATGATGTGCAATGGATGCTGGTACTTGACCCTTATATTGGCCCCCTATCCCTCATCAAACCTCGAGAACTCACACCCCTTTAAAGAGCATTTGAGATTTTACAGGTTTTCTGCCAGTAGCCATTAAAGTGTTTGAAATGCGGACACTTTTTTCAGATGGTCACAAAATCTTGTACACTTCGAGTTTTTGGCTGAATTTTTTTGTGCATGCCAACAAAAATACGAGGATCACGTCTACCATGTTTGGGGCAAAACTCCTTCCGAAAAAATTTTAAAAAATCTCGAACCGCAAAAAGTTTTGAAAATCATGAAAAATAGAAAATGAGTCGCCTTGCCATGAAACTTCACGTGAAGGCTTAAGGGACCATTGTATGAATTTACAAGCCATAAAAATGGCATTGGCACGCAGAAATAAGAGGATGTGCCTAAACCCACCTACTACCCTATCGATCCACAGCTTGCACATCCCGTCTCTCTGGCCGGCGTAGTGCCCACCCGCCCGCCCGCTCGTTTCATCGGTTGGCTTAGGCATACGGAGTTCATTCCCAGTCTAAGATCAGACCGGACCGAGAGGGCATTGGGGTTCCGACGATCGAGGGGGTCGGGGGGTGTGCGCAAATGATGTGCGATAGGTGCTGGTACTTGGCCCTTATATTGGCCCCCTATCCCTCATCAAACCTCGAGAACTCACACCCCTTAAAGAGCATTTGAGATTTTATAGGTTTGCTGCCAGTAGCCATTAAAGTGTCTGAAATGGGGACACTTTTTTCAAATGGTCACAAAATCTTGTACACTTCGAGTTCTTAGCTGAATTTTATTATGCAAGCCAACAAAAAAACAAGGATCACGTCTACCAAGTTTGGGGCCAAAACCGAAAAAATTTTAAAAAATACCGAACCATAAAATGTTTCAAAAATCATGAAAAATAGAAAACGAGTCGTCTTGCCATAAAACTTCACGTGAAGGCTTAAGGGACCATTGTATGAATTTACAAGCCATAAAAATGGCATTGGCATGCAGAAATATGAAGATGTGCCTAAACCCACCTACCACGCTATCGATCCACGGCTTGCGCATCCCGTCTCTCTGGCCGGCGTAGTGCCCGCCCTCCCGCCCGCCCGCTCGTTTCGTCGGTTGGCTTAGGCATACGGAGTTCATTCCCAGTCTAAGATCAGACTGGACCGAGGGTTTTGGTAGCAGGATCGACAGCATGTAGAGGGGGACCCGGCCGATCCTTGGCTTGCGCATCCCGCCCCTCTGGCCGGCTGAATGCCCGCACGAACGTTTTGTGGGTTGACTTAGGCATATGAAGTTCATTCCCAGTCTAAGCATACAGAGTTCATTCGCAGTCTAAGATCGAACCAGACCGAGGGTTGCGGCAGCACATGCAGGGCTCCGAAATGTGCTGGTGCTGCATTTTTCTTCACCGAGGCACCATCGCCGGAGCATCATCGGAGAACCTGACCGACGGCATTGGGGTTCCGGCGATCGGGGGGGCCGGGGCGTGTGCGCACATGATGTGCGATGGGTGCTGGTACTTGGACCTTATATTGGCCCCCTATCCCTCATCAAACCTCGAGAACTCGCACCCCCTTAAAGAGCATTTGAGATTTTATAGGTTTGCTGGTAGTAGCCATTAAAGTGTCTAAAATGGGGACACTTTTTTCAAATGGTCACAAAATCTTGTACACTTTGAGTTTTTAGCTGAATTGTTTTGTGCATGGCAACAAAAATACAAGGATCACGTCTACCAAGTTTGGGGCCAAAACTCCTTCCGAAAAAATTTTAAAAAATCTCGAACCATAAAAAGTTTCAAAAATCGTGAAAAATGGAAAACGAGTCGTCTTGCCATGAAACTTCACGTGAACGCTTAAGGGACTATTGTATCAATTTACAAGCCATAAAAATGGCATTGGCATGTAGGAATATGAAGATGTGCCCAAACCCACCTACCGCCCTATCGATCCACGGCTTGCGCATCCCATCTCTCTGGCTGACGTAGTGCTCGCTCGTCCGCCCACTCGCTCATTTCGTCGGTTGGCTTAGGCATGCGAAGTTCATTCCCAGTCTAAGATCAGACCAGACTGAGGGTTGCAGAAGCAGGATCGACAGCACGCAGAGGGGGACCCGACCGACCCCCGGCTTGCACATCCCGCCCTCTGGCCGGCTAAGCACCCGCACGCTCGTTTCGTGGGTTGACTTAGGCATACGGTACGGAGTTCATTCCCAGTCTAAGATCGGATCAGATCGAGGGTTGCGGCACCACATGCTGGGCTTGGGCATGTGTTGGTGCCATATTTTTCTTCGTCAGGGCACCATCGTCGGAGCATCGCCGGAGAACCTGACCGGCGGCATTGGGGTTCCAGAGATCGGAGGGGCATGGCAGGGGGTGTGCCCAAATGATGTGCAATGGGTGCTGGTACTTGGCCCTTATATTGGCCCCCTATCCCTCATCAAACCTTGAGAACTCACACCCCCTTAAAGAGCATTTGAGATTTTACAGGTTTGCTGCCAGTAGCCATTAAACTATCTGAAATGGGGACACTTTTTCAAATGGTCACAAAATCTTGTACACTACGAGTTTTTAGCTGAATTTTTTTATGCATCAAACAAAAATACAAGGATCACGGCTACCAAGTTTGGGGCCAAATTTCCTTCCGAAAAAATTTTAAAAAATCCCGAACCATAAAAAGTTTCAAAAATCATGAAAAATAGAAAACAAGTCGTCTTGCCATGAAACTTCACGTGAAGGCTTAAGGGACCATTGTATGAATTTACAATTCATAAAAATGGCATTGGCACATAGAAAAATGAAGATGTGCCTAAACCCACCTGCCACCCTATCGATCCACGGCTTACGCATCCGTCTCTCTGGCCGACGTAGTGCCCGCCTACCCGTTCGCTCGTTTTGTAGGTTGGCTTAGGCATACGAAGTTCATTCCCAGTCTATGATTGGACCGGACCAAGGGTTGTGGCAGCAGGATCGGCAACATGTAGAGGGGGACCTGATCGATCCCCGGCTTGCACATCCCACCCCTCTGGCCGGTTGAGCACCCGCACGCTCGTTTCGTGGGTTGACTTAGGTATACGGAGTTCATTCCCAGTCTGAGATCAAACTGGATCGAGGGTTACGATAGCACATGCTGGGCTCGGGCATGTGTTGGTGCCTTATTTTTCTTCGTCGCGGCACCATCGTCGGGGTATCACCGGAGAACCTGACTGGTGGCATTGGGGTTCTGGCGATCGGGGGGTCGGGGGGTGTGTGCCTTAGTCAGCCCAGGAAATGAGCGTCCGGGTGCTTAGCCGGCCAGAGGGGCAGGATGCGCAAGTCGGGGATCGACCAGGTCCCCCTCTACGTGCAGCCAATCCTGCTGACGTAACCCTCGGTCCAGTCTGATCTTAGACTGGGAATGAACTTTGTATGCCTAAGCCAACCGACGAAACGACCGGGCGGGCCGGCGGGCTGGCACTACGTCGGCCAGAGAGACAGGATGCGCAAGCCATTGATCGATAGGGTGGTAGGTGGGTTTAGGCACATCTTCTTATTTTTGCATGCCGATGCCATTTTTATGGCTTGTAAATTCATACAATGGTCCCTTAAGCCTTCACGTGAAGTTTCATGGCAAGACGACTCATTTTCTATTTTTCACAATTTTCAAAACTTTTTGCGGTTCGGGATTTTTAAAAATTTTTTCAGAAGGAGTTTTGGTCCCAAACTTGGTAGACATGATCCTTGTATTTTTTTTGCTATGCTCAAAAAAATTCAGCTAAAAACTCGAAGTGTACAAGATTTTGTGAACATTTGAAAAAAGTGTCCCCTTTTCAGACACTTTAATGGCTACTGGCAGCAAACCTGTAAAATCTCAAATGCTCTTTAAGGGGGTTTGAGTTCTCAAGGTTTGATGAGGGATAGGGGGCCAATATAAGGGCCAAGTACCAGCATCGATCGCACATCATGTGCGCACACCCCCCCGGCCCCCCCGATCGTCGGAACCCAAATGCCACCGGTCAGGTTCTCCGATGATGCTCCGATGATGGTGCCCCAATGAAGAAAAATACAGCACCAACAAATACCCGAGCCAAGCATGTGCTGCCGCAACCCTCGGTCTGATCCGATCTTACACTGGGAATGAACTCCGTATGCTTACACTGGGAATGAACTCCGCATGCCTAAGTCAACCCACGAAACGAGCCTACGGGTGCTCAGTCGGCCAGAGGGGCGGGATGCGCAAGCCGGGGATCGATCGGATCCCCCTCTGCGTGCTACCGATCCTACTACCACAACCCTTTGTCAGGTTCGATCTTAGACTGGGAATGAACTCCAAATGCCTAAGACAACCGATTAAACAAGCGGGCAGTCGCGCGGGTGGGCACTACCCCAGCCAGAAAGATGGGATGCGCAAGCTGTGTATCGATAGGGAGGTAGGTGGGTTTAGGCACATCTTCATATTTCTACGTGCCAATGCCATTTTTATGGCTTGTAAATTCATACAATGGTCCCTTAAGCCTTCACCTGAAGTTTCATTGCAAGACGACTCGTTTTCTATTTTTCACAATTTTTGACAATTTTCCCGGTTCGGGATTTTTTAAAATTTTTTCGGAATGAGTTTTGGCCCCAAACTTGGTAGACATGATCCTTGTATTTTTGTTGGCATGCACAAAAAGATTCAGCTAAAAACTCGAAGTGTACAAGATTTTGTGACCATTTGAAAAAAGTGTCCCCATTTCAGACACTTTAATTGCTACTGGCAGCAAACCTGTAAAATCTCAAATGCTCTTCAAGGGGGTGTGAGTTCTTAAGGTTTGATAAGGGATAACGGGCCAATAGAAGGGCCAAGTACCAGCACCCATGGCAGATCATGTGCGCAGACCCCCTCTGGCCCCCCGATCGTCGAAACCCCAATGCCACCAGTCAGGTTCTCCGATGATGCTCCGGCGATGGTGCCCCAACGAAGAAAAATACAGCACCAACAAATACCCGAGCCCAGCATGTGCTGCCGCAACCCTCGATCCGATCCGATCTTAGACTGGGAATGAACTCCGTATGCTTAGACTGGGAATGAACTCCATATGCCTAAGTCAACCCATGAAACGAGCATGCGGGTGCTCAGCCAGCCAGAAGGGCTGGATGCGCAAGCTGGGGATCGGTCGGGTCCCCCTCTGCATGCTGCCGATCCTACTACCGTAACCCACGGGTCTGATCCAATCTTAGATTGGGAATGAAGTCCGTATGCCTAAGCCAATCGACGAAACGAGCGGGCGGGCGGGCGGGTGGGCACTACGCCGCCCAAAAAGACGGGATGCGCAAGCCGTGGATCGATAGGGTGGTAGGTGGGTTTAGGCACATCTTCATATTTCTGCGTGCCAATGCCATTTTTATGGCTTGTAAATTCATACAATGGTCCCTTAAGCCTTCACCTGAAGTTTCATTGCAAGACGACTCGTTTTCTATTTTTCACAATTTTTGACAATTTTCCCGGTTCGGGATTTTTTAAAATTTTTTCGGAATGAGTTTTGGCCCCAAACTTGGTAGACATGATCCTTGTATTTTTGTTGGCATGCACAAAAAGATTCAGCTAAAAACTCGAAGTGTACAAGATTTTGTGACCATTTGAAAAAAGTGTCCCCATTTCAGACACTTTAATTGCTACTGGCAGCAAACCTGTAAAATCTCAAATGCTCTTCAAGGGGGTGTGAGTTCTTAAGGTTTGATAAGGGATAACGGGCCAATAGAAGGGCCAAGTACCAGCACCCATGGCACATCATGTGCGCATACCCCCTCTGGCCCCCCGATCGTCGAAACCCCAATGCCGCCGGTCAGGTTCTCCGATGATGCTCCGGCGATGGTGCCCCAACGAAGAAAAATACAGCACCAACAAATACCCGAGCCCAGCATGTGCTGCCGCAACCCTCGATCCGATCCGATCTTAGACTGGGAATGAACTCCGTATGCTTAGACTGGGAATGAACTCCATATGCCTAAGTCAACCCATGAAACGAGCATGCGGGTGCTCAGCCAGCCAGAAGGGCTGGATGCGCAAGCTGGGGATCGGTCGGGTCCCCCTCTGCATGCTGCCGATCCTACTACCGTAACCCACGGTCTGATCCAATCTTAGATTGGGAATGAAGTCCGTATGCCTAAGCCAATCGACGAAACGAGCGGGCGGGCGGGCGGGTGGGCACTACGCCGCCCAAAAAGACGGGATGCGCAAGCCGTGGATCGATAGGGTGGTAGGTGGGTTTAGGCACATCTTCATATTTCTGCGTGCCAATGCCATTTTTATGGCTTGTAAATTCATACAATGGTCCCTTACGCCTTCACGTGAAGTTTCATGGCAAGACGACTCATTTTTTATTTTTCACGATTTTTGAAACTTTTTGCGGTTCGGGATTTTTTAAAATTTTTTCGGAAGGATTTTATGAACCAAACTTGGTAGACATGATCCTTGTATTTCTTTTGGCAAGCACAAAAAACTTTGGCTAAAAGCTCGAAGTGTACAAGATTTTGTGAGCATTTGAAAAAAGTCTCCCCATTTCAGACACTTTAATGGCTACTGGCAGCAAACTTGTAAAATCTCAAATGCTCTTTAAGGGGGTGTGAGTTCTCGAGGTTTGATGAGGGATAGGGGGCCAATATAAGGGCCAAGTACCAGCACCCATCGCACATCATGTGCGCACACCCCCCGGCCCCCCTGATCGTCGGAACCCTAATGCCGCGGGTTAGGTTCTCCAGCGATGCTTCGACGATTGTGCCCCGACGAAGAAAAATGTGGCACCAACACGTGCCCGAGCCCAGCATGTGCTGTCGTAACCCTCAATTCGATCCGATCTTAGACTGGGAATGAAATCTGTATGCTTAGATTGGGAATGAACTCCGTAGGCCTATGTCCACCCACGAAACGAGCGTGCGGGTGCTCAATCGGCCAGAGGGGCGGGATGTGCAAGTCAGAGATCATCCGGGTCCCCCTCTACGTGTTACCGATCCTACTGCCACAACACTTGGTCTGGTCTGATCTGAGACTGGGAATGAACTCTGTATGCCTAAGCCAACTGACGAAACGAGTGGACGGGCGGGCGAACACTACGTCGGCCAGAGAGACGGGATGCGCAAGCCGTTGATCGATGGGGTGGTAGGTAGGTTTAGGTACATCTTCATATTTCTGCATGCCAATGCCATTTTTATGACTTGTAAATTCATACAATGGTCCTTCAAGCTTTCACCTGAAGTTTCATGGCAAGACGACTCCTTTTCTATTTTTCACGATTTTTGCAACTTTTTGCGGTTCCAGATTTTTTAAAATTTTATCGGAAGGAGTTTTGGACCCAAACTTGGTAGACATGATCCTTGTATTTTTTTTGGCATGCACAAAAAAATTCAGCTAAAAACTCGAAGTGTACAAGATGTTGTGACCATTTGAAAAAAGTGTCCCCATTTCAGACACTTTAATTGCTACTGGCAGCAAACCTGTAAAATCTCAAATGCTCTTTAAGGGGGTGTGAGTTCTCAAGGTTTGATGAGGGATAGGAGGCGAATATAAGGGCAGACTACCAGCACCCATCGCACATCATGTGCACACACCCCACCCCGGCCCCCCGATCGTCGGAACATCAATTCCGTCTGTCAGGTTCTCCGACGATGGTGCCCCGACGAAGAAAAATTCGACACCAACACATGCTCGAGCCCAGCATGTGCTGCCGCAACCCTCGGTTTGGTCCGATCTTAGATTGGGAATGAACTCCGTATGCTTAGATTGGGAATGAACTCGGCATGCCTAAGTCAACTCACGAAACGAGAGTACGGGTGCTCAGCCGGCCAGAGGGGCGGGGATACGCAAGCTAGGGATCGGCCAGGTCCCCCTCTGTGTGCTGCCGATCCTGCTACCGCAACCCTCGGTCTGGTCTGATCTTAGACTGGGAATGAATTCTGTATGCCTAAGCCAACCGATGAAACGAGCGGGCGGGCGGACGGGCGGGCACTACGCCCGCCAGAGAGACGGGATGCGCAGGCCGTGGATCGATAGGGTGGTTGGTGGGTTTAGGCACATCTACATATTTCTGCGTGCCAATGCCATTTTTATGGCTTGTAAATTCATAAAATGGTCCCTTAAGCCTTCACGTGAAGTTTCATTGCAAGACGACTCCTTTTCTATTTTTCATGATTTTCGAAGCTTTTTACGGTTCAGGATTTTTTCAAATTTTTTTGGAAGTAGTTTTGGCCTCAAACTTGGTAGACATGATCCTTGTATTTTGTTGGCATGCACAAAAAAATTCAACTAAAAACTTGAAGTGTACAAGATTTTGTGACCACTTGAAAAATGTGTCCTCATTTCAGACACTTTAATGGCTACTGGCAGCAAACTTGTAAAATCTCAAATGCTCTTTAAGGGGGTGTGAGTTCTTGAGGTTTGATGAGGGATAGGAGGCAAATATAAGGGCCAAGTACCAGCACCCATCGCACATCATGTGCGCACAAACCTGTAAAATCTCAAATGCTCTTTAAGGGGGTGTGAGTTTTCAAGGTTTGATGAGGGATAAGGGCCAATATAAGGGCCAAGTACCAGCACCCATCACACATCATGTGCGCACACCCCCCCGACCCCCTGATCACCGAAACCCAATGCCGTCGGTCAGGTTCTCCGATGATGCTCCGGCGATGGTGCCCCGACGAAGAAAAATACGGCACCAACACAAGCCCGAGCCCGACATGTGCTGCCGCATCCCTCGGTCCAGTCTGATCTTAGACTGGGGATGAACTCCGTATGCTTAGACTGGGAATGAACTCCGTATGCCTAAGTCAACCCACGAAACGAGCGTGCGGGTGCTTAGCCGACCAGAGGGGCGGGATGCGCAAGCCGGGGATTGGCCGGGTCCCCCTCTACGTGCTGCCGATCCTACTGCCACAACCCTCGGTCTGGTCTGATCTTAGATTGGGAATGAACTCTGTATGCCTAAGCCAAACGATGAAACGAGCGGGCGGGCGGGCGGGCGGGCACTACACCGACCAGAGAGACGGGATGCGTAACCCGTGGATCGATAGGGTGGTAGGTGGGTTTAGGCACATCTTCATATTTCTGCATTTCAATGCCATTTTTATGGCTTGTAAATTCATACAATGGTCCCTAAAGCCTTCACGTGAAGTTTCATGGCAAGACGACTCATTTTCTATTTTTCATGATTTTTGAAACTTTTTACGGTTTGGGATTTTTTAAAAAATTTTCGCAAGGAGTTTTGGCCCCAAACTTGGTAGACGTGATCCTTGTATTTTTGTTGGCTTGGACAAAAAAATTCAGCTAAAAACTCGAAGTGTAAAAGATTTTGTGACCATTTGAAAAAAGTGTCCCCATTTCAGACACTTTAATGGCTACTGGCAGCAAACCTGTAAAATCTCACATGCCCTTTAAGGGGTGTCAGTTCTCAAGGTTTGATGAATGATAGGGGGCGAATATAAGGGCCTAGTACCAGCACCCATCGCACATCATGTGCGCACACCCCCCGGCCCCTCGATCATCGAAACCCCAATGCCACCGGTCAGGTTCTCCGACGATGGTGCCCCTACGAAGAAAAATGCGGCACCAACACATGCCCGAGCCCAGCATGTGCTGCCGCAACCCTCGGTTTCGGTCCGATCTTACACTGGGAATGAACTTCGTATGCTTAGACTGGGAATGAACTCCATATGCCTAAATCAACCCGCGAAACGAGCGTGCGGGTGCTCAGCCGGCCAGAGGGGTGGGATGCGCAAGCCGTGGATCGATAGGGTGGTAGGTGGGTTTAGGCACATCTTCATATTTCTGTGTGCCAATGCCGTTTTTATGGCTTGTAAATTCGTACAATGGTGCCTTAAGCCTTCGCGTGAAGTTTCACGGCAAGACGACTCGTTTTCTATTTTTCACCATTTTAGATACTTTTTGCGGTTTGGGATTTTTTAAAATTTTTTCGGAAGGAGTTTTAGCCCCAAACTTGGTAGACGTGATACTTATATTGTTGTTGAAATGCAGAAAACAATTCAGCTAAAAACTCGAAGTGTATAAGATTTTGTGACCATTTGAAAAAAGTGTCCCCATTTTCAGACACTTTAATGGCTATTGGCAGCAAACCTGTAAAATCTCAAATGCTCTTTAAGGGGCTGTGAGTTATCGAGGTTTGATGAAGGATAGGGGATCAATATAAGGGCCAAGTACCAGCAGCCATCGCACATCATGTTCGCACACCCCCCGGCCCCCCCGATCGTCGGAACCCCAATGCCGCCTGTCAGGTTCTCCGACGATGCTCCGACGATGGTGCCCCGGTGAAGAAAAATACGGCACCAACACATGGCCGAGCCCAGCATGTGCTACCGCAACCCCCGGTCCGGTCCGATCTTAGACTGAGAATGAACTCTATATGCTTAGACTGGGAATTAACTTTGTATGCCTAAGTCAACCCACGAAATGAGCGTGCCGGTGCTCAACTGGCCAGAGGGGCGGGCTGCGCAAGCTGGGGATCGACCGGGTCCCCCTCTACGCGGTACCGATCTTGCTGCTATAACCCTCAGTCCGATCTGATCTTAGACTGGGAATGAACTCCATATGCCTAAGCCAACCGACGAAACGAGCGGGCGGGCGGGGGCGGGCAGGCACTACACCGGCCAGAGAGACGACATGCGTAAGCCATGGATCGATAGGGTGGTAGGTGGGTTTAGGCACATCTTCATTTTTCTGCATGCCAATGCCATTTTTATGGCTTGTAAATTCATACAATGGTCCCTTAAGCCTTCACGTGAAGTTTCATGGCAAGACGACTCGTTTCTCTTTTTCACGATTTTGGAAACTTTTTACGGTTCAGGATTTTTTAAAATTTTTTTGGAAGGATTTTTGGCCCCAAACTTGGTAGACGTGATCCTTGTATTGTTGTTGGCATGCACAAAAAAATTCAACTAAAAACTTGAAGTGTACAAGATTTTGTGACAATTTGATAAAAGTGTCCCCATTTCAGACACTTTAATGGTTACTGGCAACAAACCGTAAAATCTCAAATGCTCTTAAGGGGGTGTGACTTCTCGAGGATTGATGAAGGATAGGGGGCCAATATATGGGAAAAGTACCAGCACCCATCGCACATCATGTGCGCACACCCCCCGGCCCCCTCGATCGCCGGAACCCCAATGCCGCCGGTCGGTTCTTCCGACGATGCTCGACGATGGTGCCCGATGAAGAAAAATGCAGCACCAACACATGCCTAAGCCCGGCATGTCCTGTCGCACCCTCGGTGTTCCAGTCGATCTTAGACTGGGAATGAACTCCGTATGCTTAAGACTGGGACATGAACGCCGTATGCTTAAGTCAACAAACGAAACGAGCGTGCGGGTGCTCAGCTGGCCAGAGGGCGGGATAGGCGGGTCCACCTCTACGTGCTACCGATCCTTCTACCAAAACCTTTGGTCTGGTCCATTCTCAGACTGGGAATGAACTTCGTATGCCTAAGCCAATCGACGAAAGAGCGGGAGGAGCGGCAGCGGGCACTACGCCGGCCAGAGAGATGGGATGCGCAAGCCGTGGATCGATAGGGTGGTAGGTGGGTTTTGGCACATCTTCATATTTTTGCATTCCAATGCCATTTTTATGGCTTGTAAATTCATAGAATGGTCCCTTTAAGCCTTTCACGTGAAGTTTCATGGCAAGACGACTCATTTTCTATTTTTCATGATTTTCAAAACTTTTTACGGTTCGGGATTTTTTAAATTTTTTTTGGAAGGATTTTTGGATCCAAACTTGGTAGATGCTATCCTTGTATTTTTGTTGGCATGCACAAAAAAACTCAACTAAAAACTCGAAGTGTAGAAGATTTTGTGACCATTCGAAAAAAGTGTCCCCATTTCAGACACTTTAATGGTTACTGGCAGCAAACCTATAAAATCTCAAATGCTCTTTAAGGGGGTGTGAGTTCTCGAGGTTTGATGAGGGATAGGGGGCCAATATAAGGGCCAAGTACCAGCACCCATCGCACATCATGTGCGTACACCCCCTGGCCCCCCCGATCTTCGAAACCCCAGTGCCGCCGATCAGGTTCTCCGACGATGCTCTGACGATGGTACCCCGATGAAGAAAAATACGACACCAACAGATGCTCGAGCCCAGCATGTGCTGTCGTAACCTTCGATCTGACCTGATCTTAGACTGTGAATGAACTCCGTATGCTTAGTCTGGGAATTAACTCCGTATGCCTAAGCCGACCGATGAAACGAGCGGGTGGGTGGGCACTACACCAGCCAGAGAGACGGGATACGCAAGCCGTGGATCGATAGGGTGGTTGGTGGGTTTAGTCACATCTTCATCTTTTTGTGTGCCAATGCCATTTTTATGGCTTGTAAATTCATACAATGGTCCCCTAAGCCTTCACGTGAAGTTTCATGGCAAGACGGCTCGTTTTCTATTTTTCATGATTTTTGAAACTTTTTACGGTTCTGGATTTCTTAAAATTCTTTTGGATGGAGTTTTGGCCCCAAACTTGGTAGACGTGATCCTTGTATTTTTGTTGGCATGCACAAAAAAATCAGCTAAAAACTCGAAGTGTACAAGATTTTGTTATCATTTGAAAAAAGTGTCCCTATTTCAGATACTTTAATGGCTACTGGCAGCAGACCTGTAAAATCTCAAATGCTCTTTAAGGGGGTGTGAGTTCTTGAGGTTTGATGAGGGATAGGGGGCCAATATAAGGGCCAAGTACCAGCACCCATTGCACATCTTGTGTGCACACCCCCCGGCCCCCCCGATCGTCGGAACCCCAATGCCGCCAATCAGGTTCTCTGGTGATGCTCAGACGATGGTGCCCCGGTGAAGAAAAATGTGTCACCAGCACATGCCCGAGCCCAGCATGTGCTGCCTCAACCCTCGGTCTGGTCCGATCTTAGACTGGGAATGAACTCCGTAAGCCTAAGTCAACCCATGAAACAAGCGTGCGGGCGTTCAGTCGGCCAGAGGGGCAGGATGCGCAAGCCGAGGATCGGTCGGGTCCCCCTCTACGTGCTGTCGATCATGCTGCCGCAACCTTCGGTCTGGTCTGATCTTAGACTGGGAATGAACTCCCTATGCCTAAGCCAACCGACGAAATGCCGACTAAAGAGGCGGGATGCGCAAGCCGTGGATCGATAGTGTGGTAGGTGATTTTAGGTACATCTTCTTATTTCTGTGTGCCAATGCCATTTTTATGGCTTGTAAATTCATACAATGGTCCCTTAAGCCTTCACATGAAGTTTCATGGCAAGACGACTCGTTTTCTATTTTTCACGATTTTCAAAACTTTTTGCGGTTCAGGATTTTTTAAAATTTTTTCGGAAGCAGTTTTTGCCCCAAACTTGGTAGACGTGATCTTTGTATTTTTGTTGGCATGCACAAAAAACTTTAGCTAAAAATTCGAAGTCTACAAGATCTTGTGACCATTTGAAAAAAGTGTCCCCAGTTCAAACACTTTAATGGCTACTGGTAGCAAACCTGTAAAATCTCAAATGCTCTTTAAAGGGGAGTGACTTCTTGAGGTTTGATGAGGGATAGGGGGCCAATATAAGGGCCAAGTACCAGCACCCATCGCACGTCATGTGCGCACACCCCCCGGCCCACCCGATCGTCGGAAACCCAAAGCTACCGGTCAGGTTCTCCGACGATGCTCCGGCGATGGTGCCCCGATAAAGAAAAATACGGCACCAGCACATGCCCGAGCCCAGCATGTGCTACTGCAACCGTCGGTCTGGTCCGATCTTAGATTGAGAATGAACTCCGTATGCCTAAGCCAACCGACGAAACGAGCGGGCGGGCGGGCGAGCACTACGTCGGCCAGAGAGACGGGATGCTAAGCCATGGATCGATAGGTTAGTAGGTGGGTTTAGGCACATCTTCAAATTTCTAGGTGCCAATGCCATTTTTATGGCTTGTAAATTCATACAATGGTCCTTTAAGCCTTCATGTGAAGTTTCATGGCAAGACGACTCGTTTTCTATTTTTCACGATTTTTCAAACTTTTTACAGTTCAAGATTTTTTTAAATTTTTTCGAAAGGAGTTTTGGCCCCAAACTTGGTAGACGTTCTCCTTGTATTTTTGTTGAAATGTACAAAAAAATCAGCTAAAAACTCGAAGTGTACAAGATTTTGTGACCATTTGAAAAAAGTGTCCCCATTTCAGATACTTTAATGGCTACTGGCAGCAAACCTGTAAAATCTCAAATGCTCTTTAAGGGGTGTGAGTTCTCGAGGTTTGGTGAGGGATAGGGGGCCAATATGAGGGCCATGTACTAGCACCCATCGCACATTATGTGTGCACACCCCCTCGGCCCCCTCGATCACCGGAACCCTAATGTCGCCGGTCAAGTTCACCGGCGATGGTGCCCCGACGAACAAAAATGCGACACCAGCACATGCACGAGCACAGAATGCACTACCGCAACCCTCAATTCGGTCCGATCCTAGATCGGAAATGAACTCCATATGCTTAGACTGGGAATGAACTCCATATGCCTAAGTCAACCCACGAAATTAGCGTAGGGGCGCTCAGCCAGCCAGAGGGGCAATATGCGCAAGCCGGGGATCGCTCGGATCCCCCACTGCGTGCTGTCGATCCTGCTGCCACAACCCTCGATTCGATCTGATCATAGACTGGAAATGAACTCTGTATGCCTAAGCCAACTGACAAAACGAACGAGCGGGCGGGCACTACGTCGGCCAGAGAGACGGGAAGCACAAGCCGTGGATCGATAGGGTGGTAGGTGTGTTTAGGCACATCTTCATATTTCTATGTGCCAATGCCATTTTTATGGCTTGTAAATTCATAAAATGGTCCCTTAAGCCTTCACGTGAAGTTTCATGTCAAGATGACTCATTTTTTATTTTTCACGATTTTTAAAACTTTTTACGGTTCGAGATCTTTTAAAATATTTTCGGAAGGAGTTTTGGCCCCAAACTTGGTAAATGTGATCCTTGTATTTTTTTTGGCATGCATAAAAAATTCAAATAAAACTCGAAGTGTACAAGATTTTTTGACCATTTGAAAAAATCTCAAATGCTCTTTAAGGTGGTGTAAGTTCTTGAGGTTTGATGAGGGATAGGGAGCCAATATAAGGGCCAAGTACCAGCACCCATCGCACATAATGTGCGCACACCCCCCCAGCCCCTCCGACCACCGGAACCCCAATGCTTCCGGTCAGGTTCTCCGACGATGCTCTAGCGACGGTGCCCCGACAAAGAAAAATACGGCACCAGCACATGCCCGAGCCCAGCATGTGCTGCCGTAACCCTCGGCCGGTCTGATCTTAGGCTGGGAATGAACTCCGTATGCTTAGACTAGGAATGAACTCCGTATGCCTAAGTCAACCCTCGAAACGAGCGTGCTGGTGCTCAGCCGGCCAGAGGGGCGGGATGCGTAAGCCGAGGATCGATCGGGTCCCTCTCTACGTGCTACCGATCCTGCTACCACAACCCTCGGTCTGGTCCAATCTTAGACTGGGAATCAGCTCCGTATGCCTAAGCCAACCGATGAAACGAGCGGGGGGGAGGGTATTACGCTAGCCAGAGAGACGGGATGCGCAAGCCGTGGATCGATATGGTGATAGGTGGGTCTAGGCACATCTTCATATTTTTGCGTGCCAATGCCATTTTTATGGCTTGTAAATTCATACAATGGTCCCTTAAGCCTTCACGTGAAGTTTCATGGCAACACGACTCGTTTTCTATTTTTCACGATTTTTGAAACTTTTTACGGTTTGGGATTTTTTTAAATTTTTTCAGAATGCGTTTTGGCCCCAAACTTGGTAGACATGATCCTTGTATTTTTATTGGCATGCACAGAAAATTTCAGCTAAAAACTCGAAGTGTACAAGATTTTGTGATCATTTGAAAAAAGTGTCCTCATTTCAAACACTTTAATGGCTACTGGCAGCAAACCTGTAAAATCTCAAATGCTCTTTAAGGGGGTGTGAGTTCTCGAGGTTTGATGAGGGATTGGGGGCCAATATAAGGGCCAAGTACCAGCACCCATCGCACATCATGTGCGCACACCCCCCGGCCCCCCCGATCGTCAGAACCGCAATGCCGTCGGTCAGGTTCTCTGACGATGCACTGCCGATTGTGCCCCAATGAAGAAAAATGCGGCACCAACACATGCTCGAGCCCAGCATGTGCTGCCGTAACCCTAGGTACAGTCCGATCTTAGACTGGGAATGAACTCCGTATGCTTAGACTGGGAATGAACTACGTATGCCTAAGTTAACCCATAAAACGAGCGTGCGGTGCTCAGCCGGCCAGAGGGGCGGGATGTGCAAGTCGGGGATCGACCGGGTCCCCCTTTGCGTGCTGTCGATCCTGCTATTGTAACCCTTGGTCCGGTCCGATCTTCGATTGGGAATGAACTCTGTATGCCTAAGCCAACAGACGAAACGAGCAGGCGGGCGGGCGGGCGGGCACCATGTCGACCAGAGAAACGGGATGCGCAAGCTGTGGATCGATAGGGTGGTAGGTGGGTTTAGGCATATCTTCATATTTCTATGTGCCAATACCATTTTTATGGCTTGTAATTTCATACAATGGTCCCTTAAGCCTTCACGTGAAGTTTCATGGTGACACGACTCGTTTTCTATTTTTCATGATTTGAAAACTTTTTATGGTTCGAGATTTTTTAAAATTTTTTCAGAATGAGTTTTGGCCCCAAACTTGGTAGACATGATCCTTGTATTTTTATTGGCATGCACAGAAAATTCCAGCTAAAAACTCAAGGTGTACAAGATTTTGTGATCATTTGAAAAAAGTGTCCCCATTTCAGACACTTTAATGGCTACTGGCAGCAAACCTGTAAAATGTCAAATGCTCTTTAAGGGGGTGTGAGTTCCCGAGGTTTGATAAGGGATTGGGGGCCAATATAAGGGCCAAGTAACAGCACCCATCGCACATCATGTGCGCACACCCCCTGGCCCCCCTGACCGTCAGAACCCCAATGTCGTCAGTCAGGTTCTCCGACGATGCTCCGGCGACGGTGCCCTGGCGAAGAAAAATGTGGAACCAACACATGCTCGAGCCCAGCATGCGCTGCCGTAACCCTTGGTTCAGTCCGATCTTAGACTGGGAATGAACTCCGTAAGCTTAGACTACGAATGAACTCCGTATGCCTAAGTCAACCCACGAAATGAGCGTGTGGGTGCTCAGCCGGCAAGAGGGGCGGGATGTTCAAGCCGAGGATCGATCGGGTCCCCCTCTACGTGCTGTCGATCCTGCTGCTGCAACCCTCGGTCTGATCTGATCTTAGACTTGGAATGAACTCTGTATGCCTAAGCCAACCGATGAAACGAGGAGGCAGGCGGGTACTATACCAGCCAAAGAGACGGGATGCGCAAGCCATGGATCGATAGGGTGGTAGGTGGGTTTAGGCATATCTTCATTTTTCTATGTGCCGATGCCATTTTTATATCTTGGAAATTCAAACAATGGACCCTTAAGCCTTCACGTGAAGTTTCATGACAAGACGACTCGTTTTCTATTTTTCACGATTTTTGAAACTTTTTACGGTTCGGGATTTTTTAAAATTTTTTCGGATGGAGTTTTGGCCCCAAACTTGGTAGACATGATCCTTGTATTTTTATTGGTATGCACAAAAAAATTAAGCTAAAAACTGGAAGTCTACAAGATTTTGTGACCATTTGAAAAAAGTGTCCCCATTTTAGACACTTTAATGGCTACTGGCAGCAAATTTGTAAAATCTTAAATGCTCTTTAAGGGGGTGTGAGTTCTCGAGGTTTGATGAAGGATAGGGGGCCAATATAAGGGCCAAGTACCAGCACCCATCGCACATCATGTGCGCACACCCCCCCGGCCCCCCCGATCATCGGAACCCCAATGCCGTCGGTCAAGTTCTCCGGCGATGCTCCGGTGACGGTGCCCCGACGAAGAAAAGTATGGAACCTAAGTCAACCCACGAATCAAGCGTGCGGCTGCTCAGTCGGCCAAAGGGCCAGGACACGCAAGTTGGGGATCGGTCGGGTCCTCTTCTGCATGCTGCCCAACCTGCTACCGCAACCCTCGGTCCAATCTGATCTTAGACTGAGAATGAACTCCGTATACCTAAGCCAACCGATGAAACGAGCGGCGAGCGGGCAGGCACTACGCCAGCTAGAGAGACGGGATGCGCAAGCTGTGGATCGATAGGGTGGTAGGTGGGTTTAGGCACATCTTCATATTTTTGCATGCCAATGCCATATTTATGGCTTGTAAATTCATACAATGGTCCCTTAAGCCTTCACGTGAAGTTTCATGGCAAGACGAATTGTTTTCTTTTTTTCACGATATTTGAAACGTTTTTTGGTTTGGGATTTTTTAAAATTTTTTCGGAAGGAGTTTTGGCAACAAACTTTTTAGACGTGATCCTTGTATTTTTTTTGGCATGCACCAAAAAATTAAGCTAAAAACTCGAAGTGTACAAGATTTTGTGATCATTTGAAAAAAGTGTCCCCATTTCAGACACTTTAATGGCTACTAGCAGCAAACCTATTACATCTCAAATGCTCATTAAGGGAGTGTGAGTTCTCGAGGTTTGATGAGGGATAGAGGGCCAATATAAGGGCCAAGTACCAGCACCCATCACACATCATGTGCGTAGACCCCCCTCTGGCCCCCCCAATTGTCGGAACCCAATGCCGCCTGTCAGGTTCTCCGACGATGGTGCCCCGGTGAAGAAAAATATGGCACCAACACATGCCCAAGCCCAGCATGTGCTGTCGTAACCCTCGGTCTGATCCGATCTGAGACTGGGAATGAACTCCGTATGCTTAGACTGGGAATGAACTCCATATGCCTAAGTCAACCCATGAAACGAGCGTGCAGGTGCTCAGCTGGCCAGAGGGGCGGGATGCGTAAGCCGGGGATCGACCAAGTCCCCCTCTGCGTGCTGTCGATCTTGCTGCCAGAACCCTTGGTCCGGTGTGATCTTAGACTGGGAATGAACTCCGTATGCCTAAGCTAATCGATGAAACTAACGGGCGGGCGGGAGGGCACTACGCTGGCTAGAGGGACGGGATGCGCAAGCCATGGATCGATAGTGTGGTAGTGGGTTTAGGCACACCTTCATATTTCTGCATGCCAATGCCATTTTTATGGTTTGTAAATTCATACATTGGTCCCTTAAGCCTTCACGTCAAGTTTCATGGCAAGACGACTCGTTTTCTATTTTTCATGATTTTCAAAACTTTTTACGGTTCAGGATTTTTTAAAATTTTATCGGAGGGAGTTTTGATGCCAAACTTGGTAGACGTGATCCTTGTATTTTTTTGGCATGCACAAAAAAATTCAGCTAAACACTCGAAGTGTACTAGATTTTGTGACCATTTGAAAAAGGTGTCCCCATTTCAGACACTTTAATGGCCACTGGCAGCAAACCTGTAAAATCTCAAATGCTCTTTAAGGGGGTGTGAGTTCTCGAGGTTTGATGAGGCATAGGGGGCCAATATAAGGGCCAAGTCGCAACACCCATCACACATCATGTACGCACACGCCCTGGCCCCCCCGATCACCAGAACCCAATGCCACCGGTCAGGTTCTCCGGCGATGCTCCGGCGATGGTGCCCCGACGAAGAAAAATGTGGTGCCAACACATGCCTGAGCCCAGCATGTGCTGCCACAACCCTTGGTCTGGTCCAATCTTAGACTGGGAATGAACTCCGTATTCTTAGACTGGGAATGAACTCCGTATGCCTAAGTCAACCCACGAAACGAGCGTACGGGTGCTCAGCCGGCCAGAGGGGAAGGATGCGCAAGCCAGGGATTGCCCGGGTCCCCCTCTACATGCTGCCGATCTGCTGCCCCAACCCTCAATCCGGTCTGATCTTAGACTGGGAATGAACTTCGTATGCCTAAGCCAACCGACGAAATGAACAGGCGGGCGGGTGAGCGGGCACTACACCGGCGAGAGAGACTGGATGTGCAAGCCGTGGATCAATAGGGTGGTAGGTGGGTTTAGGCACATCTTTATATTTTTGTGTGCCAATGCCATTTTTATGGCTTGTTAATTCATACAATGGTCCCTTAAGCCTTCACGTGAAGTTTCATGGCAAGACGACTCGTTTTCTCTTTTTCACGATTTTCAAACCTTTTTACGGTTTCGGATTTTTTAAAATTTTTTCGAAAGGAGTTTTGGCCCCTAACTTGGTAGACGTGATCCTTGTATTTTTTTTGGCATGCACAAAAAACTTCAGCTGAAAACTTGAAGTGTACATGATTTGTGGCCATTTGAAAAAATTGTCCCCATTTCAGACACTTTAATGGCTACTGGCAGCAAACCTGTAAAATCTCAAATGCTCTTTAAGGGGGTGTGAGTTCTTGAGGTTTGATGAGGGACAGGGGGCCAATATAAGGGCCAAGTACCAGCACCCATCGCACATCATGTGCGCACACCCCCCGATCGCCGGAACCCCAATGCCGTCGGTCAGGTTCTCCAGCGATGGTGCCCCAGTGAAGAAAAATGTGGCACCAACACATGCCCGAGCCTAGTATGTGCTGCCGTAAGCCTCGGTCCAGTCCGATCTTAGACTAGGAATGATCTCCGTATGCTTAGACTAGGAATGAACTTCGCATGCCAAAGTCAACCCATGAAACAAGCGTGCGGGTGCTCAGCCGGCCAGAGGGGCGGGATGTGCAAGTCGGGGATCGACCGGATCCCCTTTTGAGTACTGTCGATCTTGCTGCCACAACCCATGGTCTGGTCTGATCTTAGACTGGGAATGAACTCCGTATGCCTAAGCCAACCGACGAAACGAACGGGCGAGCGGGCGGGTAGGCGGGCAGGCACTACGTCGGCTAGAGAGACGGGATGCGTAAGCTGTGGATCGATAGGGTGGTAGGTGGGTTTAGGCACATCTTCATATTTCTACATGCCAATGCCATTTTTATGGTTTGTAAATTCATACAATGGTCCCTTAAGCCTTCACGTGAAGTTTCATGGCAAGACGACTCGTTTTCTATTTTTCACGATTTTCAAAACTTTTTACGGTTCGAGATTTTTTAAAAATTTTTCAGAAGGACTTTTGGTCCCAAACTTGGTAGCCATGATCCTTGTATTTTTTCTGGTATGCACAAAAAAATTCAGCTAAAAAATCGAAGTGTACAAGATCTTGTGACCATTTGAAAAAAGTGTCCCCATTTTAGATACTTTAATGGCTACTGGCAACAAACCTGTAAAATCTCAAATGCTCTTTAAGGGGGTGTGAGTTCTCGAGGTTTGATGAGGGATAGGGGGCCAATATAAGGGCCAAGTACCAGCACCCATCACACATCAAGTGTGCACACCCCCCGATCGTAGGAACCCCAATGCCGCCGGTCAGGTTTTCCGACGATGCTCCGGTGATGGTGCCCCGGTGAAGAAAAATGCCGCACCAACACATGCCCGAGCCCAGCATGTGCTGCCGCAACCGTCGGTCCGATCTAATCTTAGACTGGGAATGGACTTCGTATGCTTAGACTGGGAATGAACTCCGTATGCTAGAGTCAACCCACAAAACGAGCGTGTGGGTGCTCAGTCGGCCAGAGGGTCGGGATGCGCAAGCTGGGGATCAGTCGGGTCCCCCTTTGTGTGCTGCCAATCCTGCTGCCGCAACCCTCGGTTTGGTCCAATCTTAGATTGGGAATGAACTCCGTATGCCTAAGCGAACCAACGAAACGAGCGGGCGGGCGGGCGGGCGGGCACTACACCGGCCAGAGAGACGGGATGCGCAAGGCTTGGATCGATAGGGTGGTAGGTGGGTTTAGGCACATCTTAATATTTCTGCATGCCAATGCCATTTTTATGGCTTGTAAATTCATACAATGGTCCCTATGACTCATTTTCTATATTTCACGATTTTTGAAACTTTTTGCGGTTCAGGATTTTTTAAAATTTTTTCGGGAGGATTTTTAGCCCCAAACTTGGTAGACGTGATCCTTGTATTTTTGTTGGCATGCACAAAAAAATTCAGCTAAAAACTCGAAGTGTACAAGATTTTTTGACCATTTGAAAAAAGTGTCTCCATTTCAGACACTTTAATGGCTACTGGCAGCAAACCTGTAAAATCTCAATTGCTCTTTAAGGGGGTGTGAGTTCTTGAGGTTTGATGAGGGATGAAGGGCCAATATAAGGGCCAAGTACCAGCACCCATCGCACATCATATGCGCACACCCCCCCGATCGTCGGAACCCCAATGCCGCCGGTCAGGTTCTCCAGACTGTTTGCGATGGTGCACCGAAGAAAATTGCACGCACAACACATGCCCGAGCCTACATAGTGCTGCCGCAACCCTCGGTCCGAGTCCAATCTTAGACTGGAAAGAACTCCGTATGCTTAGACTGGAATGAACTTCGTATGCCTAAGTCAACCCTAGAAACAGCGTGCGCTAGTGCTTCAATTGGGCCAGAGGGCGGGATTGCGCAAGCCAGGGGATCGCCTGGTCCCCCTTGTGTGCTATCGATCCCTGCTTGCGATGCCTCAGTCCTTGAGCTCCCGATCTGACTGGAATACTAGTATGCCTAAGCAACTGACGACACAGCGATCGGGCGGGCGAGCGTGCTGCCGCCCAGAGAGACGGGATCGCGAAGCCATGGATGATTGGGTGGTAGGTGGGTTTAGGCACATCTTCATATTTTTGTGTCCCAATGACATTTTTATGGCTTGTAAATTCATACAATGGTCCCTTAAGCCTTCACGTGAAGTTCCATGGCAAGACGACTCGTTTTCTATTTATCACGATTTTTGAAACTTTTTACGGTTCAGAAAGAGTTTTGGCCCAAAACTTGGTAGACGTGATCCTTGTATTCTTGTTGGCATGCACAAAAAAATTCAGCTAAAAACTCGAAGTGTACAAGATTTTTTAACCATTTGAAAAAAGTGTCCCTATTTCAGACACTTTAATGGCTGCTGGTAGCAAACCTGTAAAATCTCAAATGCTCTTTAAGGGGATGTGAGTTCTCAAGATTTGATGAGGGATAGGAGGCCAATATAAGGGCCAAGTACCAGCACCCATCACACATCATGTGCGCACACCCCCCCGACCCCCCCAATCGTCGGAACCCCAATGCCGCCGGTCAAGTTCTCCAGCGATGGTGCCCCGACGAAGAAAAATACGGCACCAACACATGCTCGAGCCCAGCATGTGCTGCCGTAACCCTCGGTCCAATCTGATCTTAGACTGGGAATGAACTCCGTATGCTTAGACTGGGAATGAACTCCCTATGCCTAAGTCAACCCACGAAATGATCGTGCGGGTGCTTAGCAGGCCAGAGGGGCGGGATGTGCAAGTAGGGGATCGGTCGGGTCCCCTTCGACGTGCTGCCGATCCTGCTACCGCAACCCGTGGTCTGGTCCAATCTTAGACTGGGAATGAACTCCGTATGCCTAAGCCAAACGACGAAACGAACGGGCGGGCAGGCGAGTGGGCACTAAGCCGGCCAGAGAGACAGGATACGCAAGCCGTGGATCGATAGGGTGGTAGGTAGGTTTAGGCACATCTTCATATTTCTGCATGCCAATGTCATTTTTATGGCTTGTAATTTCATACAATGGTCCCTTAAGCCTTCACGTGAAGTTTCATGGCAAGACGACTCGTTTTCTATTTTTCATGATTTTTGAAACTTTTTGCGGTTCGGGATTTTTTAAATTTTTTTTGGAAGGAGTTTTGGCCCCAAACTTGGTAGACGTGATCCTTGTATTTTTGTTGTCATGCACAAAAAAACTCAGCTGAAAACTCGAAGTGTAGTAGATTTTGTGACCATTTGAAAAAAGTTTCCCCATTTCAGACACTTTAATGGCTACTGGTAGCAAACCTGTAAAATCTCAAATGCTCTTTAAGGGGGTGTGAGTTCTCGAGGTTTGATGAGGGATAAGGGCCCAATATAAGGGCCAAGTACCAGTAACCATCACACATCATGTGCGCACACCCCCCCGACCCCCCGATCGTCGGAACCCCAATGCCGCCAGTCAGGTTCTTCGACGATGGTGCCCCGGCAAAGAAAAATACGGCACCAACACATGCCCGAGCACAGCATGTGCTGCCGCAACCCTCGGTCCGGTCCGATCTTAGACTGGGAATGAACTCCGTATGCCTAAGTCAACCCACGAAACGAGCGTGCGGGTGCTTAGCCGGCCAGAGGGGCGGGATACGCAAGCTGGGGATCGGTCGGGTCCCCCTTTGCATGCTGCAGATCCTGCTGTCGCAACCCTCGATCCTGTCTGATCATAGACTAGGAATGAATTCCATATGCCTAAGCCAACCGACGAAACAAGCAGGCGGGCGGGAAGACGGGCACTACGTCGGCCAGAGAGATGGGATACGTAAGTCGTGGATCGATAGGGTGGTAGGTGGGTTTAGGTACATCTTCATATTTCTATGTGCCAATGCCATTTTTATGGCTTGTAAATTCATACAGTGGTCCTTTAAGCCTTCACGTGAAGTTTCATGGCAAGACGACTCGTTTTCTATTTTTCATGATTTTTGAAACTTTTTGCGGTTCGGGATTTTTTAAAATTTTTTTGGAAGGAGTTTTGGCCCCAAACTTGGTAGACGTGATCCTTGTATTTTTGTTGTCATGCACAAAAAAACTCAGCTGAAAACTCAAAGTGTAGTAGATTTTGTGACCATTTGAAAAAAGTTTCCCCATTTCAGACACTTTAATGGCTACTGGTAGCAAACCTGTAAAATCTCAAATGCTCTTTAAGGGGGTGTGAGTTCTCGAGGTTTGATAAGGGATAGGGCACCAATATAAGGGCCAAGTACCAGCACCCATCGCAAATCATGTGCACACACCCCTCGGCCCCCCCCCGATCGTCGGAACTCCAATGCCGCCGGTCAGGTTCTCCAATGATGCTCCGGCGATGGTGCCCTGGTGAAGAAAAATACGGCACCAACAAATGCCCGAGCCCAGCATGTGCTGTCGCAACCTTTGGTCTGGTCTGATCTTAGACTAGGAATGAACTTCGTATGCCTAAGCCAACTGATGAAATGAGTGGGCGGGCGGGCGGGCACTACGTCCACCAGAGAGACGGGATGCACAAGCCGTGGATCGATAGGCTGGTAGGTGGGTTTGGGCACATCTTCATATTTCTATGTGCCAATGCCATTTTTATGGCTTGTAAATTCATACAGTGGCTCTTAAGCCTTCACGTCAAGTTTCATGGCAAGACGACTCGTTTTCTATTTTTCACGATTTTTGAAACTTTTTGTGGTTCCGGATTTTTTCAAATTTTTTCGAAAAGAGTTTTAGCCCCAAACTTGGTAGACTTGATCCTTGTATTTTTGTTGGCCTGCATAAAAAAATTCAGCTAAAAACTTGAAGTGTACAAGATTTTGTGACCATTTGAAAAAAGTGTCCCCATTTCAGACACCTTAATGGCTTCTGGCAGCAAACCTGTAAAATCTCAAATGCTCTTTAAGGGGGTGTGAGTTCTCGAGGTTTGATGAGGGATAGGGGGCCAATATAAGGGCCAAGTACCAGCACCCATCGCACATCATGTGCGGACACCCCCCGGCAACCCCGATCGTCGGAACCCAAATGCCACCGGTCAGGTTCTCTGACAATGCTTCGGTGATGGTGCCCCGACGAAGAAAAATGTGGCACCAGCACATGCCCGAGCCCAACATGTGCTGTCACAACCCTCGGTCCGGTTCGATCTTAGACTGGGGATGAACTCCTTATGCTTAGTCTGGGAATGAACTTCGTATGCCTAAGTCAACCCACGAAACGAGCGAGCGAGCCCTCAGTCGGCCAGAGGGGCAAGATGCATAAGCCGGGGATCGGTCGGGTCCCCCTCTACGTGCTGTCGATCCTGCTACCACAACCCTTGGTCCGGTCTGATCTTAGACTGGGAATGAACTCCGTATGCCTAAGCCAACCGATGAAATGAGTGGGCGGGCACTACGCCGGGCAGAGAGACGGGATGCGAAAGCCATGGATCGATAGGGTGGTAGGTGGGTTTAGGCACATCTTCGTATTTCTGCATGCCAATGCCATTTTTATGGCTTGTAAATTCATACAATGGTCCCTTAAGCCTTCACGTGAAGTTTCATTGCAAGACGACTCGTTTTCTATTTTTCACGATTTTTGAAACTTTTTGCGATTCGGGATTTTTTAAAATTTTTTCGGAAAGAGTTTTGGCCCCAAACTTGGTAGATGTGATCCTTGTATTTTTGTTCACATGCACAAAAAATTCAGCTAGAAAATCGTAGTGTACAAGATTTTGTGACCATTTGAAATAAGTGTCCCCATTTCATACACTTTAATGGCTACTGGCAGCAAACCTGTAAAATCTCAAATGCTCTTTAAGAGGATGTGAGTTCTTGAGGTTTGATGAGGGATAGGGGGCCAATATAAGGGCCAAGTACCAGCACCCATCGCACATCATGTGCGCACACCCCCCGGCCCCTCTGATCACTGGAACCCCAATGCCGTCAGTCAGGTTCTCCAGCGATGCTCCGGCGATGGTGCGCTAGTGAAGAAAAATACGGCACCAGCACATGCCTGAGCCCAGCATGTGCTGCCGCAACCCTCGGTCTAGTTCGATCTTAGACTGGGAATGAACTCCGTATGCTTAGACTTGGAATGAACTCCGTATGCCTAAGTCAACCCATGAAACGAGCGTGCAGGCACTTAGCCGGCCAGAGGGGCTGGATGCGCAAGTCGGGGATCAATCGGGTCCCCCTCTGCGTGCTGTCGATCTGACTGTCACAACCCTCAGTCTGATATGATCTTAGACTAGGAATGAACTCCGTATGCCTAAGCCAACCGACGAAACGAGCGGGCAGACAGGTGGGCGGGCACTACGCCGGCCAGAGAGACGGGATGCGCAAGCCATGGATCGATTGGGTGGTAGGTGGGTTTAGGCACATCTTCATATTTCTGCTTGCCAATGTCATTTTTATGGCTTGTAAATTCATACAATGGTCCCTTAAGCCTTCACGTGAAGTTTCATGGCAAGATGATTCGTTTTCTATTTTTCAAGATTTTTGAAACTTTTTGGGGTTTGAGATTTTTTAAAATTTTTTCAGAAGGCGTTTTGGCCCCAAACTTGGTAGACGTGATCCTTGTATTTTTGTTGGCATGCAAAAAAAAAATTCAGCTAAAAACTCGAAGTGTACAAGATTTTGTGACCATTTGAAAAAAGTGTCCCCATTCGGGACACTTTAATGGCTACTGGCAGCAAACCTGTAAAATCTCAAATGCTCTTTAAGGGGTTGTGAGTTCTCGAGGTTTGATGAGGGATAGGGGGCCAATATAAGGGCCAAGTACTAGCACCCATCGCACATCAGTGCGCACACCCCCCCGGGCCCCCCCGATCATCGGAACCCCAATGCCGCAAGTCAGGTTCTCCGGCGATGCTCCAGTGATGCTACCCCGACAAAGAAAAATGCGGCACCAACACATACCCGAGCCCAGCATGTACTGCCGGAACCCTCGGTCTAGTCCGATCTTAGACTGGGAATGAAGTTTGTATGCTTAGACTGGGAATGAATTCTGTATGCCTAAGTCAACCCACGAAACGAGCGTGCGGGCGCTCAGCTGACCAGATGGGCGAGATGCGCAAGCCGGGGATCAGCTGAATCCCCCTCTATGTGCTGTTGATCCTACTACCGCAACCCTCAATCTGCTCCGATCTTAGACTGGGAATGAACTCCGTATGCCTAAGCCAACCGACGAAACGAACAGGCGGGCGGGTGGGCGGCCACTACGCCGACCAGAGAGATGGGATGCACAAGTTATGGATCGATAGGGTGGTAGGTGGGTTTACGCACATCTTCATATTTCTGCATGCCAATGCCATTTTTATGGCTTGTAAATTAATACAATGGTCCCTTAAGCCTTCACGTGAAGTTTCATGGTAAGATGACTCGTTTTCTATTTTTCACGATTTTTAAAACTTTTTGCAGTTCGAGATTTTTTAGCACTTTTTTGGAAGGATTTCATGCCCCAAACTTGATAGACGTGATCCCTGTATTTTTGTTGGCAGGCAAAAAAAAATTCAGCTAAAAACTCGAAGTGTACAAGATTTTGTGACCATTTGAAAAAAGTGTCCCCATTTCAGACACTTTAATTGCTTCTGGCAGGAAACCTGTAAAATCTCAAATGCTCTTTAAGGGGTTGTGAGTTCTTGCGGTTTGATGAGGGATAGGGGGCCAACATAAGGGCCAAGTACCAGCACCTATCACACATCATGTGCGCACACCCCACCCGGCCCCCTCGATCACCGGAACCCTAATGCCACCGATCAGGTTCTCCGACGATGCTCCGACGATGCTCCGACGATGGTGCCCCGATGAAGAAAAATACGACACCAACACATGCCTGAGCCCAGCATGTGCTACCGTAACCCTCAGTCTGGTCTGATCTTAGACTGGGAATGAACTCTGTATGCTTAGACTGGGAATGAACTTCGTATGCCTAAGTCAACCCACGAAACGAGCGTGCGGGTGCTCAGCCGGCCAGAGGGGCGGGATACGCAAGCCGGAGATCGGTCAGGTCCCCCTCTGCGTGCTGCCGATCCTACTGTCGTAACCCTCGGTCTGGTCTGATCTTAGACTGGGAATGAACTCCGTATGCCTAAGCCAAGAGACGAAACGAGCGGGCAGGCAGGCGGGCGGGCACTACGACGGCCAGAGAGACAGGATGCGCAGGCCGTTGATCGATAGGGTGGTAGGTGGGTTTGGGTACATCTTCATCTTTTCTGCGTGCCAATGCCATTTTTATAGCTTGTAAATTCCGACAATGGTCCCTTAAGCCTTCACGTGAAGTTTTATGGCAAGATGACTCGTTTTCTATTTTTCATGATTTTTGAAACTTTTTACGGTTCCGGATTTTTTAAAAGTTTTTTGGAAGGAGTTTTGGC
Source organism: Durio zibethinus (assembly GCF_002303985.1). Next base: position 14,741,099 of record NW_019168048.1, read on the forward strand.
CCCAAACTTGGTAGATGTGATCCTTGTATTTTTGTTGGCATGCAAAAAAAAATTCAGCTAAAAACTCGAAGTGTACATGATTTTGTGACCATTTGAAAAAAGTGTCCCATTTTCAGACACTTTAATGGCTACTGGCAGCAAACGTATAGAATCTCAAATGCTCTTTAAGGGGGTGTGAGTTCTCAAGGTTTGATGAGGGATAGGGGGCCAATATAAGGGCCAAGTACCAGCACCCATCGCACATCATGTGCGCACACCCCCCGGCCCCCCCGACGTCGGAACCCCAATGCCGTCGGTCAGGTTCTCTGGCGATGCTCCGGCGATGCTCCTGCGATGGTGCCCCGGCAAAGAAAAATGCGACACCAACACATGCCTGAGCCCAGCATGTGCTGCCATAACCCTCGGTCTAGCCCGATCTTAGACTGGGAATGAACTTCCTATGCTTAAACTGGGAATGAACCCCGTATGGCTAAGTCAACCCACGAAACGAGCGTACGGGTGCTCAGCCGGCCAGAGGAGCGAGATGCGTAAGCCAGGGATCGGCCGGGCCCCCTTCTGTGTGCTACCAATCTTGCTGCTGTAACCCTCGATTTGGTCCGATCTTAGACTAGGAATGAACTATGTATGCCAAAGCCAACCGACGAAAAAAATGGGCGGGCGGGCGGCGGGCAGGCACTACACCGACCAGAGAGACGGGATGCGCAAGCGGTGGATCGATATGGTGTAGGTGGGTTTAGGCACATCTTCATATTTCTGCCTGCCAATGCCATTTTTATGGCTTGTAAATTCATACAGTGGTCCCTTAAGCCTTCACGTGAAGTTTCATGACAAGACGACTCGTTTTCTATTTTTCACAATTTTTGAAACTTTTTACGGTTCGGGATTTTTTTAAACTTTTTCGAAAGGATTTTTGGCCCCAAACTTCTCAGACGTGATCCTTTATTTTTTTTGGCATGCACAAAAAAATTCAGCTAAAAATTCGAAGTGTAAAATATTTTTGACCATTTGAAAAAGGTGTCCCCACTTTAGACACTTTAATGGCTACTGACAGCAAACCTGTAAAATATCAAATGCTCTTTAAGGGGGTGTGAGTTCTCGAGGTTTGATGAGGGATAGGTGGCCAGTATAAGGGCCAAGTACCAGCACCCATCGCACATCATGTACGCACACGTCCCCCCCGGCCCCCCGATCACCGGAATCCCGATACCGCCAGTCAAGTTCTCCGACGATGGTGCCCCGACGAAGAAAAATGCGACACCAACACTTGCCCCAGCCCAGCATGTGCTGTCGCAACCCTCGGTCCGATCTGATCTTGGACTGGGAATGAACTCCGTATATGCTTAGACTAGGAATGAACTCCGTATGCCTAAGTCAACCCACGAAATGAGCGTGCGGGAGCTCAGCCGGCCAAAGGGACGGGATGCGCAAGTCGGGGATCGGTCGTGTCCCCCTCTGTGTGCTACTGATCCTACTGCTGCAACCCTCGGTTCGGTCCAATCTTGGACTGGGAATGAACTCCGTATGCCTAAGCCAACCGACGAAACGAGCGGGCAGGCGGGCAAGCGGGCACTACGTCGGCCAAAGAGATGGGATGCCCAAGTCGTGGATCGATAGGGTTGTAGGTGGGTTTAGGCACATCTTCATATTTCTGCGTGCCAATACCATTTTTATGGCTTGTAAATTCATACAATGGTCCCTTAAGCCTTCACGTGAAGTTTCATGGCAAGACGACTCGTTTTCTATTTTCACGATTTTCAAAACTTTTTTTGGTTCAAGATTTTTTAAAATTTTTTTGGAAGGTGTTTTGGCCCCAAACTTGGTAGACATGATCTTTGTATTTTTGTTGGCATGCACAAAACAATTCAGCTAAAAACTTGAAGTGTACAAGATTTTGTGGCCATTTGAAAAAAGTGTCCCCATTTTAGACACTTTAATAGCTACTGGTAGCAAACCTGTAAAATCTCAAATGCTCTTTAAGGGGGTGTGACTTTTTGAGGTTTGCTGAGGGATAGGGGGCCAATATAAGCGCAAAGTACTAGCACCCATTGCACACCATGTGCGCACACCCCCCCGGCCACCCCGATCGTCGGAACCCCAATGCCGCCGGTCAGGTTCTCCGGCGATGCTCCGGTGATGCTGCCTCGATGAAGAAAAATACGGCACCAACACATGCCCGGGCCCAGCATGTGCTGCCGTAACCCTCGGTCCGGTCTGATCTTAGACTTTGGGAATGAACTCATATGCTTAGACTGGAATGAACTCCGGTATGCCTAATTCAACCCAAGAAATGCGTCTGCAAATGCGATTAGACTATGAAATCGTATGCCAAGAGAGAAAACGACGCGTTGCGGCCACTACGCCGCGAGAGATGGATGCACAAGTATGGATGATAGGTGGTAGTGTGGTTTGCACATCTTCATATTCTGCATGCCAATGCCATTTTTATGGCTTGTAAATAATACAATGGTCCCTTAAGCCTTCACGTGAAGTTTATGGCAGACGACTTGTTTTCTATTTTTCATGATTTTAAAACATTCCCTTGGCGGTTCGAGATTTTTTAGCAACTTTTTTTGGAAAGATTTTTTGGCCCCAAACTTGATAGACGTGATCCCTGTATTTTTTGTTGGCAGGCAAAAAAAAAATTCAGCTAAAAACATTCGAAGTTGTGCAAGATTTGTGACCAATTTGAAAAAATGTCCCCATTTTAGACACTTTAATGGCTACTGGTAGCAACCTGTAAAATCTCAAATGCTCTTTAAAGGGGTGTGAGTTCTCGAGGTTTGATGAGGGATAGGAGGCCAATATAAGGGCCAAGTACCAGCACCCATCGCACATTATGCGCGCACACCCCCCGGCCCCCCCGACGTCGAAACCCCAATGCCGTCGGTCAGGTTCTCTAGCGATGCTCTGGCGATGCTCCGGCGATGGTGCCCCGACGAAGAAAAGTGTGACACCAACACATGCCTGAGCCCAGCATGTGCTGCCGCAACCCTCGGTCTGGCCCGATCTTAGACTGGGAATGAGCTCCATATGCTTAGACTGGGAATGTACTCTGTATGCCTAAGTCAACCCACGAAATGAGCGTGTTGGCATTCAGTCGGCCAGAAGGGCGGGATGCGCAAGTCGGGGATCAGTCGGGTCCCCCTCTACGTGCTGCCGATCCTACCATCGCAACCCTCAATCTGGTCTGACTTAGACTGGGAATGAACTTCGTTTGCCCAAGCCAACCGACGAAACGGAGCGGGCGGGCGGCGGGGGGAACTATGCTCGTCCAGAGAGACGGGATGCACAAGCCGTGGATCGATCGGGTGGTAGGTGGATTTTAGGCACATCTTCATATTTCTTTGTGCCAATGCCATTTTTATGGCTTGTAAATTCATACAATGGTACCTTAAGCCTTCACGTGAAGTTTTATGGCAAGATGACTCGTTTTCTATTTTTCAAGATTTTTGAAACTTTTTATGGTTCGGGATTTTTTAAAATTTTTTCGGAAGGAGTTTTGGCCCCAAACTTAGTAGACGTGATCCTTGTATTTTTGTTGGCATGCACAAAAAATTCAGCTAAAAGCTCGAAGTGTACAAGATTTTGTGACCATTTGAAAAAAGTGTCCCCATTTAAGACACTTTAATGGCTACTGGCAGCAAACCTGTAAAATCTCAAATGCTCTTTAAGGGGGTGTGAGTTCTCGAGGTTTGATGACGGTTAGGGGGCAAATATAAGGGCCAAGTACCAGCACCTATCGCACATCATGTGCGCACACCCCCCGGCCCCCCCGATCGTCGGAACCCCAATGCCGCCAGTCAGGTTCTCCGGCGATGCTCCGGCGATGGTGCCACGGTGAAGAAAAATGTGGCACCAGCACATGCCAGAGCCCAGCATGTGCTGCCGCAACCCTCGGTCCAGTCTGATCTTAGACTGGGAATGAACTCCATATAGTTAGAATAGGAATGAACTCCGTAAGCCTAAGTCAACCCACGAAACGAGCGTGCGAGCGCTCAGCCGACCTGAGGGGCGGGATGCGCAAGCTAGGGATCGGCTGGGTCCCCCCTCTGCGTGTTATCGATCCTGCTACCGCAACCCTCGATCCAATCTAATCTTAGACTAGGAATGAACTCCATATGCCTAAGCCAACCGACAAAACGAGCGGGCATGCGGGCGGGCACTACGCCGGCCAGAGAGACGGGATGCACAAGCAGTGGTATCGATAGGGTGGTAGGTGGGTTTAGGCACATCTTCATATTTCTGCATGCCAATGCCATTTTTATGGCTTGTAAATTCATACAATGGTCCCTTAAGCCTTCACGTGAAGTTTCATGGCAAGACGACTCGTTTTCTATTTTTCATGATTTTTGAAACTTTTTGCGGTTTGGGATTTTTTAAAATTTTTTCGAAAGGAGTTTTGGTCCCAAACTTGGTAGACGTGATCCTTGTATTTTGTTGGCATGCACAAAAAAATTCAGGAAAAACTTGAAGTGTACAAGATTTTTTGACCATTTGAAAAAAGTGTCCCCATTTCAGACACTTTAATGGCTATTGGCAGCAAACCTGTAAAATCTCAAATGCTCTTTAAGGGGGTGTGAGTTCTCAAGGTTTGATCGGGGATAGGGGGCCAATACAAGGGCCAAGTGCCAGCACCCATCGCACATCATGTGTGCACACCCCCCGGCCCCCCCGATCGTCGGAACCCCAATGCCGTCGATCAGTTTCTCCGACGATGCTCTGACGATGGTGCCCCGACGAAGAAAAATGGGGCACCAGCACATGCCCGAGCCCAGCATGTGCTGCCGCAACCATCGGTCTCATCCGATCTTAGACTGGGAATGAACTCTGTATGCTTAGATTGGGAATGAATTTCGTATGTCTAAGTCAACCCATAAAACGAGCGTGCGGCTGCTCAGCCGACCAGAGGGGCGGGATGCGCAAGCCGAGGATCGATCGGGTCACCCTATGCGTGCTACCGGCCCTACTACCGCAACCCTCGGTCTGGTTTCGATCTTAGACTGGGAATGAACTCCGTATGCCTAAGCCAACCGACGAAACAAGCGGGCAGGCAGGCGAGCGGGCACTACGTCGGCCAAAGAGACGGGATGCGCAAGCTATGGATCGATAGGGTGGTAGGTGGGTTTAGGCACATCTTCATATTTCTACGTGCCAATGCCATATTTATGGCTTGTAAATTCATACAACGGTCCCTTAAGCCTTCACGTGAAGTTTCATGGCAAGACGACTCGTTCTCTATTTTTCAAGATTTTTGAAACATTTTACGGTTCGGGATTTTTTACAATTTTTTTGGATGGAGTTTTGGTCCCAAACTTGCTGGACGTATCCTTGTATTTTTGTTGGCATGCACAAAAAATTCAGGTAAAAACTCGAAGTGAACAAGATTTTGTGTCCATTTGAAAAAAGTGTCCCCATTTCAGACACTGTAATGGCTACTGGCAGCAAACCTGTAAAATCTCAAATGCTCTTTAAGGGGGTGTGAGTTCTCGAGGTTTGATGAGGGATGGGGGCCAATATAAGGGCGAAGTACCAGCACCCATCACACATCATGTGCGCACACCCCCCCTGACCTCACCGATCGCCGAAACCCCAATGCCACCTGTCAGGTTCTCCGATGATGCTCCGACGATGGTGCACCGGCGAAGAAAAATGCGGCACCAGCACATGCTCGAGCCCAGCATATGCTGCCGCAACCCTCGGTTTGATCCGATCTTAGACTGGGAATGAACTCTGTATCCCTATGTCAACCCATGAAATGAGCGTGCGGCCGCTCACCCGGCCAGAGGGGTGGGATGCGTAAGTCCGGGATCGATCGAGTCCCCCTCTGCCGATCTTGCTACCGATCTTGCTGCCGCAATCCTCAATCCGGTCTGATCTTAGACTGAGGATGAACTCCGTATGCCTAAGCCAACCGACGTAAAATGAGCGGGCGAGCGGGCGGGCGAGCACTACGTCGGCCAAAGAGACGGGATGCGTAAGCCGTGGATCGATAGGGTGGTAGGTGTGTTTAGGGACATCTACATATTTCTGCATGCCAATGCCATTTTTACAGCTTGTAAATTCATACAATGGTCCCTTAAGCCTTCACATGAAGTTTCATGGCGAGACGACTCGTTTTCTATTTTTCACGATTTTCAAAAATTTTTATGGTTCGGGATTTTTTATAATTTTTTCGAAAGGAGTTTTGGCCCCCAAACTTGGTAGATGTGATCCTTGTATTTTTGTTGGCATGCAAAAAAAAATTCAGCTAAAAACTCAAAGTGTACAAGATTTTGTGACCATTTGAAAAAAGTATCCCCATTTCAGACACTTTAATGGCTACTGGCAGCAAACCTGTAAAATCTCAAATGCTCTTTAAGGGTGTGTGAGTTCTCGAGGTTTGATGAGGGATAGGGGGCCAATATAGGGGCCAAGTACCGGCACCCATCGCACCTCATGTGTGCACACCCCCCTGACCCCCCGATCGCCGAAACCCAAATGCCGTCTGTCAGGTTCTCCGACGATGCTCCAGCGATGGTGCGCCAGCGAAGAAAAATACGGCACCGACACATGCCCGAGCCCAGCATGTGCTGCCGCAACCCTCGGGTCTAGTCCGATCTTAGACTGGGAATGAACTCCGTATGCTTAGACTAGGAATGAACTCCGTATGCCTAAGTCAACACACGAAACGAGCGTGCGGGTGCTCAGCCGACCAGTGGGGCGGGATGCGCAAGCCGAGGATCGATTGGGTCCCCCTCTACGTGCTACCGATCCTGTTGCTGCAACCCTCAGTCTGGTCCGATCTTAGACTAGGAATGAACACCATATGCCTAAGACAACCGATGAAATGAGCAGGCGAGCGGGCACTACGCCGGCCAGGGCGACGGGATGCGCAAGCCGTGGATCGATAGGGTGGTAGGTAGGTTGAGGCACATCTTCATATTTCTGCATGCCAATGCCATTTTTATGGCTTGTAAATTCATCTTGCCATGACACTTCACGTGAAGGCTTAAGGGACCATTGTATGAATTTACAAGCCACAAAAATGGCATTGGCATGCAGAAATATGAAGATATGCCTAAACCCTCATACCACCCTATCGATCCACGGCTTGCGCATCCCGTCTCTCTGGCTAGCGTAGTGCCCGTCTGCCTGCCCGCCCACTAGTTTCATAGGTTGGCTTAGGCATACAGAGTTCATTCCCAATCTAAGATCGAACCGCACCAAGGATTGCGACAGCAGGATTTGCAGCACGCAGAGGGGGACCCGACCGATCCCCGGCTTACGCATCCCGCCCCTCTAGTCAGCTGAGCACCCGCACGCTCGTTTTGTGGGTTGACTTAGGCATACGGAGTTCATTCCCAGTCAAGCATACGAAGTTCATTCCCAGTCTAAGATTGGACCGGATTGAGGGTTACGGCAGCACATGCTGGGCTCGAGTATGTGTTGGTGCCGCATTTTTCTTCGCCAGGGCACCATCGTCGGAGAACCTGACCAGCGGCATTGGGGTTCCGACGATCGGGGGGGTTGGGGAGGGGGTGTGCGCACATGATTTGCAATGGGTGCTGGTACTTGGCCCTTATATTGGCCCCCTATCCCTCATCAAACCTCGAGAACTTACACCCTCTTAAAGAGCATTTGAGATTTTACAGGTTTACTGCCAGTAGCCATTAAAGTGTGTGAAATGGGGACACTTTTTTCAAATGGTCACAAAATCTTGTACACTTTGAGTTTTTAGCTGAAGTTTTTTGTGCATGCCAACAAAAATACAAGGATCACGTCTACCAAGTTTGGGGCCAAAACTCCTTCTGAAAAAATTTTAAAAAATCCTGAGCCGCAAAATGTTTCAAAAATTGAGAAAAATAGAAAACGAATCGTCTTGCCATGAAACTTCACGTGAAGGCTTAAGGGACCATCGTATGACTTTACAAGCCATAAAAATGGCATTGGCACGTAGAAATATGAAGAAGTGCCTAAACCCACCTACCATCCTATCGATCCACGGCTTGCGCATCCCGTCTCTTTGGCCGACGTAGTGCTCGCCCGCCCGCCCGTTTACCATCATGCCATCGGTTGGCTTAGGCATACAGAGTTCATTCCCAGTCTAAGATCGACCGGTTCAAGGGTTGTAGCAACAGGATCGGCAACACCCAAAGGGGGACCCGGTCGATCCTCGGCTTGCGCATCCCGCCCCTCTGACCAGCTGAGTACAGAGTTCATTCCCAGTCTAAGCATACGAGCTCATTCCCAGTCTAAGATCGAACTGGACCAAGGGTTGCGGCAGCACATGCTGGGCTCGAGCATGTGTTGGTGCCGCATTTTTCTTCATCGGGGCACCATCGTTGAAGCATCGTTGGAGAACCTGATCGACGCATTGTGGTTCCGACGATCGGGGGGGTGAGGGGGGGTGTGCGCACATGATGTGGGATAGGTGCTGGTACTTGGCCCTTATATTGGCCTCCTATCCCTCATCAAACCTTGAGAACTCACACCCCCTTAAAGAGCATTTCAGATTTTACAGGTTTGTTGCCAGTAGCCATTAAAGTGTCTGAAATGGGGACACTTTTTTCAAATGGTCGCAAAATCTTGTACACTTCGAGTTTTTAGCTAAATGTTTTTGTGCATGCCAAAAAAAATACAAGGATCACGTCTACCAAGTTTGTTGCCAAAACTCCTTCCAAAAAAATTTTAAAAAATCTCGAACCGTAAAAAGCTTCAAAAATCGTAAAAAATAGAAAACGAGTCGTCTTGCCATGAAACTTCATGTGAAGGCTTAAGGGACCATTGTATGAATTTACAAGCCATAAAAATGGCATTGGGACACAAAAATATGAAGATGTGCCTAGACCCACCTACCACCCTATCGATCCACGACTTGTGCAACCCGTCTCTCAGGCCGACGTAGTGGCCGCCCGCCCGCTCTCCAGCTCATTTCGTCGGTTGGCTTAGGCAAATGGAGTTCATTCCTAGTCTAAGATCTGACCATTTGAGGGTTGCGGTAGCAGGATCGGTAGCACGCAGAGGGGGACCCGGTCGATCCCCAGCTTATGCATCCCGCCCCTCTGGCCGGCTGAGCACCCACACGCTCGTTTCATGGGTTGACTTAGGCATACGGAGTTCATTCCCAGTCTAAGCATACAGAGTTCATTCCCAGTCTAAGATCAGATTGGATCGAGGGTTACGACAGCACATGCTGGGCTCGGACATGTGTTGGTGCCACATGTTTCTTCACCGGGGCACCATCGCCGGAGAACCTGACCGGTGGCATTAGGGTTCCGGTGATCAGGGGGCCGGGGGGTGTGCGCATATGATGTGCGATGGGTGCTAGTACTTGGCCCTTATATTGGCCCACTATGCCTCATCAAACCTCGAGAACTCACACCCCCTTAAAGAGCATTTGAGATTTTACAGGTTTGCTGCCAGTAGCCATTAAAGTGTTTGAAATGGGGACACTTTTTTCAAATGGTCACAAAATCTTGTACACTTCGAGTTTTTAGCTGAATTTTTTTGTGCATGCGAACAAAAATACAAGGATCACATCTACCAAGTTTGGGTCCAAAAATCCTTCCAAAAAATTTTAAAAAATCCTGAACCACAAAAAGTTTTGAAAATCATGAAAAATAGAAAACGAGTCGTCTTGCCATGAAACTTCACGTGAAGGCTTAAGGGACCATTGTATGAATTTACAAGCCATAAAAATGGCATTGGCATGCAAAAATATGAAGATGCGCCTAAACCCACCTACCACCCTATCGATCCACAACTTGTGCATCCGTCTCTCTGGCCGACGTAGTGCCCCCCGCTGGTTTCGTCGGTTGGCTTAGGCATACGGAGTTCATTCCTAGTCTAAGATCAGACCAGACCAAGGGTTGTGGCAGTAGGATCAGCAGCACGCAGAGGGGGACCCAATCGATCCCCGGCTTGCGCATCTTGCCCCTCCTGTCGGCTGAGCACCCGCACGCTTGTTTCTCGGGTTGACTTAGGCATACGGAGTTCATTCCCAGTCTAAGCATACGGAGTTCATTCCCAGTCTAAGATCGGACCAGGCCGAGGGTTGCGATAGCACATGCTAGGCTCAGGCATGTGTTGGTGCCGCATTTTTCTTCGTGGGGGCACCATCGTCGGAGCATCGCAGGAGAACTTGACCGGCGGCATTAGGGTTCCGACGATCGAGGGGTCCGGGGGGGTGTGCGCACATGCTGTGCGATGGGTGTGGTACTTGGCCCTTGTATTGGTCCCCTATCCTTCATCAAACCTTGAGAACTCACACCTCCTTAAAGAGCATTTGAGATTTTACAAGTTTGCTGCCAGTAGCCATTAAAGTGTCTGAAATGGGGACACTTTTTTCAAATGGTCACAAAATCTTGTACACTTCGAGTTTTTAGCCGAATTGTTTTATGCTTGCCAACAAAAATACAAGGATCACGTCTACCGAGTTTGGGGCCAAAAGTACTTCTGAAAAAATTTTAAAAAATCCCGAACCGCAAAAAGTTTCAAAAATCGTGAAAAATAGAAAACAAGTCGTCTTGCCATGAAATTCACGTGAAGGCATAAGGGAATATTGTATGAATTTACAAGCCATAAAAATGGCATTGGCATGCATAAATATGAAGATTTGCCTAAACCCACCTACCACCCTATCGATCCACGACTTGCGCATCCCGTCTCTCTGGCCGGCGTTGTGCCCGCCCGCCCGCTCATTTCGTCGGTTGGCTTAGGCATACGGAGTTCATTCCCAGCCTAAGATCAGACTGGATCGAGGGTTACGATAGTAGGATCAGTGGCACACAGAGGCAGACCCGGTCGATCCCCAGCTTGCACATCCCGCCCCTCTGGCCGACTGAGCACCCGTACGCTCGTTTCATGGGTTGACTTAGGCATACGAGTTGATTCCCAGTCTAACCATACAAGTTCATTCCCAGTCTAAGATCAGACCAGATCAAGGGTTACAGCAGCACATGCTGGGCTCGGGCATGTGTTCGTGCCGCATTTTTTTTCGTCGGGGCACCATCGTCGGAGCATCGCCGGAGAACCTGATCGGCGGCATTGGGGTTCCGACGATCAAGGGGGGCGCGGGGTGTGCGCACGTGATGTGCAATGGGTGCTGGTACTTGGGCCTTATATTGGCACCCTATCCCTCATCAAACCTCAAGAACTCACACCCCTTAAAGAGCAATTGAGATTTTACAAGTTTGCTACCAGTAGCCATTAAAGTGTCTGAAATGGGGACACTTTTTTCAAATGGTCACAAAATCTTGTACACTTCGAGTTTTTGGCTGAATTTTTCTATGAATGCCAAGAAGGATACAAGGATCGCCTCTACCAAGTTTGGGTTGAAAAATCCTTCCAAAAAAATTTTAAAAAATCCTGAACCGTAAAAAGTTTCAAAAATCGTGAAAAATTGAAAATGAGTCGTCTTGCCATGAAACTTCACGTGAAGGCTTAAGGGACCATTGTATGAATTTACAAGCCATAAAAATGGAATTGGCACATAGAAATATGAAGATCTGCCTAAACCCACCTACCACCCTATCGATGCACAGCTTGCGCATCCCGTCTCTCTGGCCGGCGTAGTGCTCCCCCGCCCGCTCGTTTCGTCGGTTGGCTTAGCCAGACGGAGTTCATTCCCAGTCTAAGATTGGACTAGATCGAGGGTTACAGTAGCAGGATCAACAGCATGCAGAGGGGGACCTGGCCGATCCCTGGCCTACGCATCCCGCCCCTCTGGCCGGCTGAGCACCCATACGCTTGTTTTGTGGGTTGACTTAGGCATACGAAGTTAATTCCCAGACTAAGCATACGGAGTTCATTCCCAGCCTAAGATCGGACCGGACCGAGGGTTGCAGTACCACACACTGGGCTCGGGCATTTGTTGGTGCCGCATTTTTCTTCGTCGGGGCACCATCGCGGGAGCATCACCGGAGAACCTGACCGGCGGCATTGGGGTTTCGGCGTTCGGGGGGGCCGGGGGGTATACGCACATGATGTGGGATGGGTGCTGGTACTTGGCCCTTATATTGGCCCCCTATCCTTCATCAAACCTCGAGACCTCACACCCCCTTAAAGAGCATTTGAGATTTTACAGGTTTGCTGCCGGTAGCCATTAAATTGTTTGAAATGGGGACACTTTTTTCAAATGGTCACAAAATCTTATACACTTTGAGTTTCTAGATGAATTTTTTTGTGCATGCCAAAAAAAAATAAAAGGATCACGTCTACCAAGTTTGGGGCCAAAACTCCTTCCGAAAAAATTTTAAAAAATCCCGAACCGTAAAATGTTTCAAAAATCATTGAAAATAAAAAATGAGTCGTCTTACCATGAAACTTCACGTGAAGGCTTAAGGGACCATTGTATGAATTTATGAGCCATAAAAATGGCATTGGCACACAGAAATATGAAGATGTGCCTAAACCCACCTACCACCCTATCGATCCACGGCTTGCGCATCCCGTCTCTCTGGCCGGCGTATTGCCCGCCCGCCCGCTCGTTTCGTCGGTTGGCTTAGGCATACGGAGTTCATTCCCAGTCTAAGATCGGACTGGACCAAAGGTTGTGGCAGTAGGATTGCCAGCACGTAGAGGGGGAATCGACCGATCCCCTGCTTGCGCATCCCGCCCCTCTGGCCGACTGAGCACCCGTACGCTCATTTCATGGGTTGCCTTAGGCATACGAAGTTCATTCCCAGTCTAAGCATACGGAGTTCATTCCCAGTCTAAGCATACGGAGTTCTTTCCCAGCCTAAGATCGGACCAGATCGAGGGTTGCGATAGCACATTCTGGGTTCGGGCATGTGTTGATGCCATATTTTTCTTCGTCGGGGCACCATCGTCGGAGCGTCGTCGAGAACCTGACCGACGGCATTGGGGTTTCGGCGATGGGGGGCTGGGGGGTGTTCGCACATGATGTGCGATGGGTGCTGGTACTTGGCCCTTATATTGGCCCCTATCCCTCATCAAACCTCGAGAACTCACACCCCCTTAAAGAGCATTTGAGATTTTTACAGGTTTACTGCCAGTTAGCCATTAAAGTGTCTGAAATGGGGACACCTTTTTCAAATGGTCACAAAATCTTTGTACACTTTGAGTTTTTAGCTGAAGTTTTTTGTGCATGCCAACAAAAATACAAGGATCACGTCTACCAAGTTTGGGGCCAAAAACTCCTTCTGAAAATTTTAAAAATCCTGAGCCGCAAAAATGTTTCAAAAATTGAAAAAATAGAAACGAATCGTCTTGCCATGAAACTTCACGTGAAGGCTTAAGGGACCATCGTATGACTTTACAAGCCATAAAAATGGCATTGGCATGTAGAAATATGAGAAGTGCCTAAACCCACCTACCATCCTATCGATCCACGGCTTGCGCATCCCGTCTCTCTGGCCTACATAGTGCCCGCCCGCCCGCTGTCTACTATCATGCCGTCAGTTGGCTTGGGCATACGGAGTTCATTCCCAGTCTAAGATCGATCGGTTCAAGGGTTGCAGCAATAGGATCAGCAGCACCCAGAGGGGGACCCGATCGATCCCCGGCTTGCGCATCCCGCCCCTCTGGCCGGTTGAGCTCCCGCACGCTCGTTTCGTGGGTTGACTTAGGCATACGGAGTTCATTCCCAGTCTAAGCATACGGAGCTCATTCCCAGTCTAAGATCGAATCGGACCGAGGGTTGCGGCAGCACATGCTGGGCTCGAGCATGTGTTGGTGCTGCATTTTTCTTCACCGGGGCACCATCGTCGGAGCATCGTCGGAGAACCTGACCGACGGCATTGTCGTTTCGACGATCGGGGGGGTGGCGAGGGGGTGTGCGCGCACATGATGTGCAATGGGTGCTGGTACTTGGCCCTTATATTGGCCCCCTACCCCTCATCAAACCTCGAGAACTCACACCCCCTTAAAGAGCAATTTGAGATTTTACAGGTTTGCCAGCCAGTTAGCAATTAAAGTGTCTGAAAGTGGGACACTTTTTTCAAATGATCACAAAATCTTGTACACATTGAGTTTTTAGCTGAATTTTTTTGTGCATCCAACAAAAATACAAGGATCACGTCTACCAAAGTTTGGGCCAAACTCCTTCCGAAAAAATTTTAAAAAATCATACCGATACAGCAAAGAAAGGTTTTCCAAAAATCGATGAAACATAAAAAACAATCGTCTTTTCTCTTGCCAATGAAACTTCACCGTGAAGGTCTTAAGGGACCATTCTATGAATTTACAGCCATTAAAACATGCATTTTGCCATGCAGAAATATGATCTAGCATGTGCCTAAACCCACCTACCACCCTATCGATTCACAGCTTGAACATCCCATCTCTCTGGCCGGCACAGTGCTCGCCCGCCCGCTCGTTTCGTCGATTGGCTTAGGCATATGGAGTTCATTCCCAGTCTAAGATCGGATTGGACCGAGGGTTGCGGTAGCAGGATCGGCAGCACGTAGAGGGGGACTCGATCGATCCCTGGCTTGTGCATCCCGCCCCTCTGGCCGGCTGAACGCCCGCACGCTCGTTTCGTGGGTTAACTTAGGCATACGGAGTTCATTCCCATTATAAGCATACGGAGTTCATTCCCAATCTAAGATTGGACAGGACCGAGGGTTGCGACAGCACATGCTGGGCTTGGGCATGTGCTGGTGCCGCATTTTTCTTCGTCGGGGCACCATCGTCGGAGCATCACCAGAGAACCTGACCGGCAGCATTGGGGTTCCGACGATCGGGGGGCCGGGGGGGGTGTGCGGACATGATCTGTGATGGGTGCTAGTACTTGGCCCTTATATTGGCCCCCTATCCCTCCTCAAAACTCGAGAACTCACTCCCCCTTAAAGAGTATTTGAGATTTTATAGGTTTGCTGCCAGTAGCCATTAAAGTGTCTGAAATGGGGACACTTTTTTCAAATGGTCACAAAATCTTGTACACTTCGAGTGTTTAGCTGAATTTTTTTGTGCATGCCAACAAAAATACAGCGATCACCTCTACCAAGTTTGGGGCCAAAACTCCTTCTGAAAAAATTTTAAAAAATCTCAAACCGCAAAAAGTTTCAAAAATTGTGAAAAAGAAAAAATGAGTCGTCTTGCCATGAAACTTCATGTGAAGGCTTAAGGGACCATTGTGTGAATTTACAAGCCATAAAAATGGCATTGGCATGCAGAAATATGAAGATGTACCTAAACCCACCTACCACCCTATCGATCCACGGCTTGCGCATCCTGTCTTTCTGGCCCACGTAGTGCCCGCCCGCCTGCCCGCCTACTCGTTTCGTCGATTGGCTTAGGCATAAGGAGTTCATTCACAGTCTAAGATCAGACTGGACCGAGGGTTGCGGCAGCAAATGCTGGGCTCAGGCATGTGCTGGTGCCATATTTTTCTTCATCGGGGCACCATCGATGGAGCATCGCCGGAGAAGCTGACCAACGGCATTGGGGTTCTGGCGATCGGGGAGGTCAACGTGGGTGTGCGCACATGATGTGCGATGGGTGCTGGTACTTGGCCCTTATATTGGCCCCCTATCCCTCATCAAACCTCGAGAACTCACACCCCCTTAAAGAGCATTTGAGATTTTACAGGTTTGCTGCCAGTAGCCATTAAAGTGTCTGAAATGGGGACACTTTTTTCAAATGGTCACAAAATCTTGTGCACTTTGAGTTTTTAGCTGAATTGTTTTCTGCATGCCAACAAAAGTACAACGATCACGTCTACGAAGTTTGGGGCCAAAACTCCTTTCGAAAAAATTTTAAAAAATCTCGAACAGTAAAAAGTTTCCAAAATCGTGAAAAATAGAAAACGAGTCACCTTGCCATGAAACTTCACATGAAGGCTTAAGGGACCATTGTATGAATTTACAAGCCACAAAAATGGCATTGGCACGCAGAAATATGAAGATGTGCGTAAACCCACCTACCACCCTATCGATCCACGGCTTGCGTATCTCGTCTCTCTGGTCAGTGCAATGCCCGCTCGCCCGCCCGCTCGCTCGTTTCGTGGGTTGACGTAGGCATACGGAGTTCATTCCCAGTCTAAGATCAGACTGGACCGAGGGTTGCGGCAGCAGCATCGGCAGCACGTAGAGGGGGACCCGGCCGATCCCCGGCTTGCACATCCCGCCCCTCTGGTCGGCTGAGAACCCGTACGCTCATTTCGTGGGTTGACTTAGGCATACGGAGTTCAGTCCCAGTCTAAGCAAACGGAGTTCATTCCCAGTCTAAGATCGAATCGGACCGAGGGTTGCGGCAGCACATGCTGGGCTCGGCCATGTGCTGGTGCTACATTTTTCTTCGCCGAGGCATCATCGCCGGAGCATCGTCGGAGAACCTGACTGGCGGTATTGGGGTTCCGACGATCGTGGGGGCCGGGCGGGTGTGCGCACATGATGTGCAATGGGTGCTGGTACTTGGCCCCTATATTGGCCCCCTATCCCTCATCAAACCTCGATAACTCACACCCCCTTAAAGAGCATTTGAGATTTTACAGGTTTGCTGCCAGCAGCCATTAAAGTGTTTGAAATGGGGATACTTTTTTCAAATGGTCACAAAATCTTGTACACTTCGAGTTTTTAGCTTAATTTTTTTGGGCATGTCAACCAAAATACAAGGATCACGTCTACCAAGTTTGGGGCAAAAACTCCTTCCGAAAAAATTTGAAAAAATCCTGAACCGCAAAAAGTTTTGAAAATCATGAAAAATAGAAAACGAGTTGTCTTGCCATCAAACTTCACGTGAAGGCTTAAAGGACCATTGTATGAATTTACAAGCCATAAAAATGGCATTGGCATGCAGAAATATGAAGATGTGCCTAAACCCACCTACCACCCTATCGATCCACGGCTCGCGCATCCCGTCTCTCTGGTCGGCACAGTCCCCGCCCGTCCGCCCATCCGCTGGTTTCGTCGGTTGGCTTAGGCATACGGAGTTCATTCCCAGTCTAAGATCAGATCGGACTGAGGGTTGCACTAGCAGGATCAGCAGCATGTAGAGAGGGACCCGATCGATCCCCGACTTACGCATCTCGCCCCTCTGGCCGGCTGAGCACCCGCACGCTCATTTCGTGGGTTGACTTAGGCATACGGAGTACATTCCCAGTCTAAGCATACGGAGTTCATTCCCAGTCTAAGATCGGATCGGACCGAGGGTTGTGGTAGCACATGCTAGGTTCGAGCATGTACAGGTGCTGCATTTTTCTTCGTCGGGGCACCATCGTCGGAGCATCGTTGGAGAACCTAACCGGTGGCATTGGGGCTCCGGCGATCGGGGGGCCGGGGGGTGTGCACACATGATGTGCGATGGGTGCTGGTACCTGGCCCTTATATTGGCCCCCTATCCCTCATCAAACCTCGAGAACTCACACCCCCTTAAAGAGCATTTGAGATTTTACAGGTTTGCTGCCAGTAGCCGTTAAAGTGTCTGGAATGGGGACACTTTTTTCAAATGGTCACAAAATCTTGTGCAGTTCGAGTTTTTAGCTGAATTTTTTTGTGCATGCCAACAAAAAATCATGAACCGCAAAAACTTTCAAAAATTGAGAAAAATAGAAAATGAGTCGTCTTGCCATGAAACTTCACGTGAAGGCTTCAGGGAACATTGTATGAATCTACAAGCCATAAAAATGGCATTGGCACGCAGAAATATGAAGATGTACCTAAACCCACCTACCACCCTATCGATCCACGGCTTGCGCATCCCGTCTCTCCGGCCGACGTGGTGCCTGCACGCCCGCCCGCCCGCTCGATTCGTCGGTTGGCTTAGGCATACAGAGTTCATTCCCAGTCTAAGATCGGACCAGACCGAGGGTTGCGACAGCAGGATCAGCCAGCAACATAGAGGGGGACCCGACCGATCCACGGCTTATGCTTCCCGCCCCTCTGGCCGGCTGAACGCCCGTACGCTCGTTTCGTGGGTTAACTTAGGCATACGGAGTTCATTCCCATTATAAGCATACGGAGTTCATTCCCAGTCTAAGATTGGACAGGACCGAGGGTTGCGACAGCACATGCTGGGCTTGGGCATGTGCTGGTGCTGCATTTTTCTTCGTCGGGGCACCATCGCCGGAGCATCACCAGAGAACCTGACCGGCAGCATTGGGGTTCCAACAATCGGGGGGGCCGGGGGGGTGTGCGGACATGATCTGTGATGGGTGCTGGTACTTGGCCCTTATATTGGCCCCCTATCCCTCCTCAAAACTCGAGAACTCACTCCCCCTTAAAGAGTATTTGAGATTTTATAGGTTTGCTGCCAGTAGCCATTAAAGTGTCTGAAATGGGGACACTTTTTTCAAATGGTCACAAAATCTTGTACACTTCGAGTGTTTAGTTGAATTTTTTTATGCATGCCAACAAGAAGACAACGATCACCTCTACCAAGTTTGGGGCCAAAACTCCTTCTGAAAAAATTTTAAAAAATCTCAAACCGTAAAAAGTTCCAAAAATTGTGAAAAAGAAAAAACGAGTGTCTTGCCATGAAACTTCATGTGAAGGCTTAAGGGACCATTGTGTGAATTTACAAGCCATAAAAATGGCATTGGCACGCAGAAATATGAAGATGTACCTAAACCCACCTACCACCCTATCGATCCACGGCTTGCGCATCCTGTTTTTCTAGCCGACGTAGTGCCGACCGCCACCCGCGCCGCCCGCCGCCTACTCGTTTCGTCGATTGGCTTAGGCATAAGGAGTTCATTCACAGTCTAAGATCAGACTGGACCAAGGGTTGTGGCAGCATATGCTGGGCTCAGGCATGTGCTGGTGCCATATTTTTCTTTATCGGGCACCATCGATGGAGCATCACCAGAGAAGCTGACCAACGGCATTGGGGTTCTGGCGATCGGGGAGGTCGACGTGGGTGTGCGCAAATGATGTGCGATGGGTGCTAGTACTTAGCCCTTATATTGGCCCCCTATCCCTCATCAAACCTCGAGAACTCACACCCCCTTAAAGAGCATTTGAGATTTTACAGGTTTGCTGCCAGTAGCCATTAAAGTGTCTGAAATGGGGACACTTTTTTCAAATGGTCACAAAATCTTGTGCACTTTGAGTTTTTAGCTGAATTGTTTTTGCATGCCAACAAAAATACAACGATCATGTCTACCAAGTTTGGGGCCAAAACTCCTTCCGAAAAAATTTTAAAAAAATCTCGAACCGTAAAAAGTTTCCAAAATCGTGAAAAATAGAAAACGAGTCGCCTTGCCATGAAACTTCACATGAAGGCTTAAGGGACCATTGTATGAATTTACAAGCCACAAAAATGGCATTGGCACACAGAAATATGAAGATGTGCCTAAACCCACCTACCACCCTATCGATCCACGGCTTGCGTATCCCGTCTCTCTAGCCAGTGCAGTGCCCGCTCGCCCGCCCGCTCGCTCGTTTTGTGTGTTGATGTAGGCATACGGAGTTCATTCCCAGTCTAAGATCAGACTGGACCGAGGGTTGCGGCAGCAGCATCGGCAGCACGTAGAGGGGGACCCGATCGATCCCCGGCTTGCACATCCCGCCCCTCTGGTCGGCTGAGCACCCGTACGCTCATTTCGTGGGTTGACTTAGGCATACGGAGTTCAGTCCCAGTCTAAGCAAACGGAGTTCATTCCCCGTCTAAGATCGAACCATGACCGAGGGTTGCGGCAGCACATGCTGGGCTCGGGCATGTGCTGGTGCTGCATTTTTCTTCACCGAGGCATCATCGCCGGAGCATCGTTGGAGAACCTGACTGGCGGTATTGGGGTTCCGACGATCGTGGGGGCCGGGGGGTGTGCGCACATGATGTGCAATGGGTGCTGGTACTTGGCCCCTATATTGGCCCCCTATCCCTCATCAAACCTCGATAACTCACACCCCCTTAAAGAGCATTTGAGATTTTACAGGTTTGCTGCCAGTAGCCATTAAAGTGTTTGAAATGGGGATACTTTTTTCAAATGGTCACAAAATCTTGTACACTTCGAGTTTTTAGCTTAATTTTTTTGGGCATGTCAACAAAAATACAAGGATCACGTCTACCAAGTTCGGGGCAAAAACTCCTTCCGAAAAAATTTGAAAAAATCCTGAACCGCAAAAAGTTTTTAAAATCATGAAAAATAGAAAACGAGTTGTCTTGCCATCAAACTTCACGTGAAGGCTTAAAGGACCATTGTATGAATTTACAAGCCATAAAAATGGCATTGGCATGCAGAAATATGAAGATGTGCCTAAACCCACCTGCCACTCTATCGATCCATGGCTTGCGCATCCCGTCTCTCTAGCCGGCGTAGTGCCCGCCCGCCTGCTCATTTCGTCAGTTGGCTTAGGCTTACGGAGTTCATTCCCAGTCTAAGATCGGACCGGACTGAGGGTTGCGGCAGCAGGATCAGCAGCATGCAGAGGGGGGCCCGACCGTTCCCCGGCTTGCACATCCGGCCCCTCTGGCCGGTTGAGCACCCACACGCTAGTTTCGTGGGTTGATTTAGGCATACGGAGTTCATTCCCAGTCTAAGCATACGGAGTTCATTCCCAGTCTAAGATCAGACCGGACCGAGGGTTGCGGCAGCACATGCTAGGCTCGAGCATGTGCTGGTGCCGCATTTTTCTTCGTCGAGGCACAATCGCCGGAGAATCGCCGGAGAACCTAACCAACGGCATTGGGGTTCCAGTGATCGGGGGGGCCGGGGCGGGTGTGCGCACATGATGTGCGATGGGTGCTGGTACTTGGCCCTTATATTGGCCCCCTATCCCTCATCAAACCTCGAGAACTCACACCCTCTTAAAGAGCATTTGAGATTTTACAGGTTTGCTGCCAGTAGCCATTAAAGTGTCTGAAATGGGGAAACTTTTTTCTAATGGTCACAAAATCTTGTACACTTCGATTTTTTAGCTGAATTTTTTTGTGCATGCCAACAAAAATACAAGGATCACGTCTACCAAGTTTGGGGCCAAAACTCCTTCCGAAAGAATTTTAAAAAATCCCGAACCGTAAAGAGTTTTGAAAATTATGAAAAATAGAAAACAAGTCATCTGGCCGACGTAGTGCCCGTCCGCCTACCCGCCCGCTCGTTTCGTCGGTTGGCTTAGGCATACAGAGTTCATTCCTAGTCTAAGTTGGACCAAACTGAGGGTTGCGACAGCAGAATCAGCAGCACGCAGAGGGGGACCCGACCAATCCCCGGCTTGCGCATCCCGCCCCTCTGGCCGGCTGAGCGCCCGTACGCTCGTTTCGTGGGTTGACTTAGGCATACGGAGTTCATTCCCATTCTAAGCATATGGAGTTCATTCCCAATCTAAGATCAGACCGGACCGAGGATTACGACAGCACATGCTGGGCACAGGCATGTGCTGGCGCCACATTTTTCTTCACCGGGGCACCATCGTCAGAGCATCGCCGGAGAACCTGACTGGCGATATTGGGGTTCCGGCGATCGAGGGGCCGGGGGGTGTGCGCACATGATGTGCGATGGGTGCTGGTACTTGGCTCTTATATTGGCCCCCTATCCTTCATCAAACCTCGAGAACTCAAACCCCCTTGAAGAGCATTTGAGATTTTATAGGTTTGCTGCCAGTAGCCATTAAAGTGTCTGAAATGGGGACACTTTTTTCAAATGGTCACAAAATCTTGTACACTTTGAGTTTTTAGCTGAATTTTTTTGTGGATGCCAAACAAAATAGAAGTATCACGTCTACCAAGTTTGGGGCCAAAAATCCTTTCGAAAAAATTTTAAAAAATCCCAAACCGCAAAAAGTTTTAAAAATCATGAAAAATAGAAAACGAGTCGTCTTGCCATGAAACTTCACGTGAAGGCTTAAGGGACCATTGTATGAATTTACAAGCCATAAAAATGGCATTGGCATGCAGAAATATGAAGATGTGCCTAAACCCACCTACCACCCTATCGATCCATGGCTTGCGCATCTCGTCTCTTTTGGCCGGCGTAGTGCCCGCTCGTCCACCCGCTCGTTTCATCGGTTGGCTTAGAAATACGGAGTTCATTCCCAGTCTAAGATCGGACTGGAGCAAGGGTTACGGTAGCACAAGCTGGGCTCGGGCATGTGCTGGTGCCGTATATTTCTTCACCGGGGCACCATCACCGGAGAACCTAACCGGCGGCATTGGGGTTCCGACGATCGGGGGGCTGGGGGGTGTGCGCACATGATGTGCAATGGGTGCTGGTACTTGGCCCTTATATTGGCCCCCTATCCCTCATCAAACCTCCAGAACTCACACCCCCTTAAAGAGCATTTGAGATTTTACAGGTTTACTGCCAGTAGCCATTAAAGTGTCTGAAATGGGGACACTTTTTTCAAATGGTCACAAAATCTTGTACACTTCGAGTTTTTAGTTGAGTTTTTTTGTGCATGTGAAAAAAAATACAAGGATTGCGTCTACCAAGTTTAGGGCCAAAACTCCTTCCGAAAAAATTTTAAAAAATCGCAAACCTTAAAACGTTTCAAAAATCGTGAAAAATAGAAAATGAGTCGTCTTGCCATGAAACTTCACGAGAAGGCTTAAGGGACCGTTCTATGAATTTACAAGCCATAAAAATGGCATTGGCATGCAAAAATATGAAGATGTGCCTAAACCCACCTACCACCCTATCGATCCACGGCTTTCGCATTCCGTCTCTCTGGCCGGCGTAGTGCCCACCTACCCATCCGCCCGCTCATTTCGTCGGTTGGCTTAGGCATACGGAGTTCAGTCCCAGTCTAAGATTGGATCGAGGGTTGCGACAGCAGGATCGGCAGCATGCAGAGGGGGACCCGGCTGATCCCCGGCTTGCGCATCCTGCCCCTCTGGCCGGCTAAGTGCTCGCACGCTCGTTTCATGGGTTGACTTAGGCATACGGAGTTCATTCCCAGTCTAAGCATACGGAGTTCATTCCCAGTCTAAGATCGGACTGGAGCAAGGGTTGCGGCAGCACATGCTGGGCTCAGGCATGTGCTGGTGCCGCATTTTTCTTCGTCGGGGCACCATCGCCGGAGAACCTGACCGGCGGCATTGGGGTTCCGACAATCGGGGGGCCAGGGGGGTGTGCGCACATAATGTGTGATGGGTGCTGGTACTTGGCCCTTATATTGGCCCGCTATCCCTCATCAAACCTTGAGAACTCACACCACCTTAAAGAGCATATGAGATTTTACAGGTTTGTTGCCAGTAGCCATTAAAGCCTTTGAAAATGGGGGCACTTTTTTCAAATGGTCACAAAATCTTGTACACTTTGAGTTTTTAGCTGAATTTTTTTGTGCATGCCAAAAAAAATACAGGGATCACCTCTACCAAGTTTGGGGCCAAAAATCCTTCCAAAAAAATTTAAAAAATCCCGAACCATAAAAAGTTTCAAAAATCATGAAAAATAAAAAATGAGTCGTCTTGCAATGAAACTTTACGTGAAGGCTTAAGGGACCATTGGATGAATTTAAAAGCCATAAAAATGGCATTGGCACGTAGAAATATAAAGATGTGCCTAAACCCACCTACCACCCTATCGATCCAAGGCTTGCGCATCCCGTCTCTTTGGCTGACATAGTGCCCGCCCGCCCGCCCTCCCGCCCGCTCGTTTCATCAGTTGGCTTAGGCATACGAAGTTCATTCCCAGTCTAAGGTTAGACCAGACCGAGGTTTGTGACAGCAGGATCGGTAGCAAGCAGAGGGGGACCCAGCCGATCCTCGGCTTGCGCATCCCACGCCTCTAGCTGGCTGAGCGCCCGCACGCTCATTTCATGGGTTGACTTAGGCATACGGAGTTCATTCCCAGTCTAAGATCGGGAGTTCATTCCAAGTCTAAGATCAGACCGGACCGAGGGTTACAGCAGCACATGCTGGGCTCGAGCATGTGCTGGTGCCGTATTTTTTTTTGTCGGGGCACCATCGTCGGAGCATTACCGGAGAACCTGTCCGACGGCATTGGGGTTTCGACAATTGGGGGGCCTGGGGGGTGTGCGCACATGATGTGCGATGGGTACTGGTACTTGGCCCTTATATTGGCCCCCAATCCCTCATCAAACCTCGAGAACTCACACCCCCTTAAAGAGCATTTGAGACTTTACAGGTTTGCTGCCAGCAGCCATTAAAGTGTCTTAAATGGGGACACTTTTTTCAAATGGTCACAAAATCTTGTACACTTCTAGTTTTTAGCTGAATTTTTTTATGCATGCCAACAAGAATACAAGGATCATGTCTACCAAGTTTGGGGCCAAAACCCTTTCAAAAAAATTTTAAAAAATTCTGAACCGCAAAAATTTTGAATATCGTGAAAAATAGAAAATGAGTTGTCTTGCCATGAAACTTCACGAGAAGGCTTAAGGGACCATTGTATGAATTTACAAGCCATAAAAATGGCATTGGCACATAGAAATATGAAGATGTACCTAAACCCACCTACCACCCTATCGATTCATGGCTTGCGCATCCCATCTCTCTGGCCGGCATAGTGCCCACCCGCCTGCCCCCCGTACGCTCGTTTCATCGGTTGGTTAGGCATACGGAGTTCATTCCCAGTCTAAGATCAGATCAGACAAAGGGTTGTAGTAGAACGATCGGTAGCACATAGAGGGGGACCCGGCCGATTCCGGCTTGCGCATCCCGCCCTTCTGGCCGGCTAAGCGCCCGCACGCTTGTTTAATGGGTTTACTTAGGCATACGGAGTTCATTCCCAGTCTAAGCACACAGAGTTCATTCCCAGTCTAAGATCAGACCAGACCGAGGGTCTCGGTAGCACATACTGGCTCGGGCATGTGCTGATGCCATATTTTTCTTCGTCAGGGCACCATCGTCGGAGCATCGCTGGAGAACTGACCGACGGCATTGGGGTTCCGACGATCAGTGGGGTCGAGGTGGGTGTGCACACATGATGTGCGATGGGTGCTGGTACTTGGCCCTTATATTGGCCCCCTATCCCTCATCAAACCTTGAGAACTCACACCCCCTTAAAGAGCATTTGAGATTTTACAGGTTTGCTGCCAGCAGCCACTAAAGTGCCCGAAATGAGGACACTTTTTTCAAATGGTCACAAAATCTTGTACACTTCGAGTTTCTAGCTGAATTTTTTTGTGCATGCCAACAAAAATACAAGGATCATATTTACCAAGTTTGGGGCGAAAACTCCTTCCGAAAAAGTTTTAAAAAATGCCAAACCACAAAAAGTTTGGAAAATCATGAAAAATAGAGAACAAGTCGTCCTGCCATTAAACTTCACGTGAAGGCTTAAAGGACCATTGTATGAATTTACAAGCCATAAAAATGGCATTGGCATGCAGAAATATGAAGATGTGCCTAAACCCACCTACCACTCTATCGATCCACGGCTTACGCATCCCATCTCTCTGGCCAGCATAGTGCCCGCCTGCCTGCCCGTGTGCTCATTTCATCGGTTGGCTTAGGCATACAGAGTTCATTCTTAGTCTAAGATCAGACCAGACCGAGGGTTGTGGCATTTGAGATTTTACAGGTTTGCAGCCAGTAGCCATTAAAGTGTCTAAAATGGGGACACTTTTTTCAAATGGTTACAAAATCTTGTATACTTCGAGTTTTTAGCTGAATTTTTTTATGCATGCCAACAAAAATACAAGGATCACGTCCACCAAGTTTGGGGCCAAAACACTTCTGAAAAAGTTTTAAAAATCCCAACCTCAAAAGTTTCAAAATCGTTGAAAAATAGAAAACGAGTCGTCTTGCCATGAAACTTCACGTGAAGGCTTAAGGGACCAATGTATGAATTTACAAGCCATAAATGGGCATTGGCATGCAGAAATATGAAGATGTGCCTAAACCCACCTACCACCCTATCGATCCACTTTTTTCGATGTATGGCCCAAATCGTCTCGGTTGCTTAGCATCGGAGTTCATTCCATCTAAGATACAATGATCCTCATAGCAGGATTGGCAGCATACAGACGGGTACCCGATCGATCCCCGCTTGCGCATCCTGCCCCTCTGGCCTGCTGAGCACCCGCACGCTCATTTCATGGGTTGACTTAGGCATACGGAGATCATTCCCAGTCTAAGCATATGGAGTTCATTCCCAGTCTAAGATCAAACTGAACCGAGGGTTGCGGCAGCACATGTTGGGCTCGAGCATGTGTTGGTGTCGCATTTTTCTTCGTCGGGACACCATCGCCGGACCATCACCAGAGAACCTGACCGGCGGCATTGGGGTTCCGACAATCGGTGGGGTCGGGGTGGGTGTGCGCATATGATGTGTGATGGGTGCTGGTACTTGGCCCTTATATTGGCCCCCTATCCCTCATTAAACCTTGAGAACTCACACCCCCTTAAAGAGCATTTGAGATTTTACAGGTTTGCTGCCAGTAGCCATTAAAGTGTCTAAAATGGGGACACTTTTTTCAAATGGTCACAAAATCTTGTACACTTCGAGTATTTAGCTGAATTTTTTTGTGCATGCCAAAAAAATACAAGGATCACGTCTAACAAGTTTGGCGCCAAAACTCCTTCTGAAAAAATTTAAAAAATCCCGAACCGTAAAAAGATTTGAAAATCATGAAAAATAGAAAACAAGTCGTCTTGCCATGAAACTTCACATGAAGGCTTAAGGGACCATTGTATGAATTTACAAGCCATAAAAATGGCATTGGCAAGTAGAAATATGTAGGTGTCCCTAAACACACCTACTACCCTATCGATCCACGGCTTACACATCCTGTCTCTTTGGTCGACGTAGTGCCTGTCTACCCACCCACCCGCTCATTTCGTCGGTTGGCTTAGGCATATAGAGTTCATTCCTAGTCTAAGATCAGACCAGACCGAGGGTTGCAGTAGCAGGATCGGTAGCACGCTGAGGGGGACCCGACCGATCCCCTACTTACGCATCCCGCCCCTCTGGCCTATTGAGCGCCCACACGCTGATTTCATGGGTTGACTTGGGCATACCAAGTTTATTTCTAGGCATATGGAGTTCATTCCTAGTCTAAGATCGGATTGATCCGAGGGTTACGACAGCATATATTGGGCTCGGGCATGCTGGTGCCGTATTTTTCTTCGTCGGGGCATAATTACTGAAGCATCACCAAGAACCTGATCGACACCATTGGGGTTCCGACGATCGGGGGGGTCGGGGGGGTTTACGCACATGATGTATGATGGGTGCTGGTACTTGGAGCTTATATTGGCCCCCTATCCCTCATCAAGCCTCGAGAACTCACACTCCCTTAAAGAGCATTTGAGATTTTATAGGTTTGCTGCCAGTAGCCATTAAAATGTCTGAAATGGGGACACTTTTTTCAAATGGTCACAAAATCTTATACACTTCGAGTTTTTAGCTGAATTTTTTTGTGCATCAAACAAAAATACTCTTTAAGGGGGTGTGAGTTCTCAAGGTTTGATGAGGGATAGGGGGCCAATATAAGGGCCAAGTACCAGCACCATCGCACATCATGTGCGCACACCCCCTCGATCCTTCCGATCGCTGGAACCCCAATGCCGCCAAACAGGTTCTCCGGTGATGCTCCGACGATGGTACCCCGACAAAAAAAATGTGACATCAACACATACCCGAGCCTAGCATGTGCTACGTAACCCTCAGTCCGGTCTGATCTTAGGCTGTGAATGAACTCCGTATGCTTAGATTGGGAATGAACTTCGTATGCCTAAGTGAACCCACGAAACAAGCGTGCGGGTGCTTAGCCGGCCAGAGGTGCGAGATGCGCAAGCCGGGGATCGATCGGGTCCCCCTCTGCGTGCTGCCGATCCTACTGTCGCAACCCTTAGTCTGGTCTGATCTTAGACTGGGAATGAACTCTGTATGCCTAAGCCAACCGACGAAATGAGCGGGCGGGCGGACGGGCGGGCACTACGCCGACCAGAGAGACGGGATGCGCAAGCCGTGGATCGATAGGGTGGTAGGTGGGTTTAGGCACATCTTCATATTTCTATGTGCCAATGCCATTTTTATGGCTTGTAAATTCATACAATGGTCCGTTAAGCCTTCACGTGAAGTTTCATGGCAAGACGACTCGTTTTCTATTTTTCACGATTTTCAAAACTTTTTACGGTTTGAGATTTTTTAAAATTTTTTCGGAAGAAGTTTTGGCCCCAAACATGGTAGACGTGATCCTTGTATTTTTATTGGCATGCACAAAAGAATTCAGCTAAAAACTAGAAGTGTACAAGATTTTGTGACCATATGAAAAAAGTGTCCCTATTTCGGACACTTTAATGGTTACTCGCAGCAAACCTGTAAAATCTCAAATGCTCTTTAAGGCGGTGTGAGTTCTCGAGGTTTGATGAGGGATAGGGGGCCAATATAAGGGCCAAGTACCAGCACCCATTGCACATCTTGTGTGCACACCCCCCGATCGCCGAAACCCCAATGCCGCCGGTCGGGTTCTCCGTGATGCTCCGACGATGGTGCCCCGACGAAAAAAATACGGCACCAACACATGCCCGAGCCCAGCATGTGCTGTCGCAACATTCAGTCTGGTTTGATCTTAGACTGGGAATGAACTCTGTATGCTTAGACTGGGAATGAACTCCGTATGCCCAAGTCAACCCAGGAAACGAGCGTGCAGGTGCTCAGCGGCCAGAGGGGCGGGCTGTGCAAGCCAGGGATTGGTCGGGTGTCTTTTTGGGTGCTGCCGATCCTGCTGGTGCAACCCTCAATCCTATTTGATCTTAGACTAGAATGAACTCCGTATGCCTAAGCCAACCGACGAAACGAGCGAGCGGGCAGGCGGGCGGGCACTATGCCGGCTAGAGAGACGGGATGCGCAAGCCGTGGATCGATAGGGTGGTAGGTGGGTTTAGGCACATCTTCATATTTTTGCATGCCAATGCCATTTTTATGGCTTGTAAATTCATACAATGGTCCCTTAAGCCTTCACGTGAAGTTTAATGGCAAGGTGACTCGTATTCTATTTTTCATGATTTTTGAAACTTTTTACGGTTCAAGATTTTTTAATATTTTTCGGAAGGAGTTTTGGCCCCAAACTTGGTAGACGTGATCCTTGTATTTTTGTTTGATGCACAAAAAACATTCAGCTAAAAACTCAAAGTGTACCAGATTTTGTGACCATTTGAAAAAAGTGTCCCCATTTTAGACACTTTAATGGCTACTGGCAGTAAACCTGTAAAATCTCAAATGCTCTTTAAGGGAGTGTGAGTTCTCAAGGTTTGATGAGGGATAGGGGGCCAATATAAGGGCCATGTAGCACCACCCATCGCACATCATGTGCGCACACCCCCCCGGCCCCCCCGATCACCGGAACCCCAATGCCATCGGACAGGTTCTCCGGTGATGCTCTGGTGATGGTGCCCTGGCGAAGAAAAATGCAGCACCAACACATGCTCGAGCCCAGCATGTGCTGCCGTAACCCTCGGTCCAGTCCGATCTTGGACTAGGAATGAACTCCGTATGCTTAGACTGGGAATGAACTCCGTATGCCTAAGTGAACCCACGAAATGAGCGTGCGGGTGCTCAGCCGGCCAGAGGGGTGGGGTGCGTAAACCGGGGATCGGTCGGGTCCCCCTCTACATGATATCAATCCTACTGCTGCAATCCTCTATCCGTCTGATCTTAGACTGGGAATGAACTCTATACGCCTAAGCCAACCGATGAAATGAGCGGGCGGACGGGCGGGCGGGCACTATGCTGGCCAGAGAGACGGGATGCGCAAGCCGTGGATCGATGGGTGGTTGGTGGGTTTAGGCACATCTTCATATTTCTGCATGCCAATGCCATTTTTATGGCTTGTGAATTCATACAATGGTCCCTTAAGCCTTCACATGAAGTTTCATGGCAAGACGACTCGTTTTCTATTTTTCATTATTTTCGAAACTTTTTACGGTTCAGGATTTTTTAAAATTTTTTCAGAAGGATTTTTGGGCCCAAACTTGGTAGACGTGATACTTGTCTTTTTGTTGGTAGGCACAAAAAATTTCACCTAAAAACTCAAAGTGTACAAGATTTAGTGACCATTTGAAAAAAGTGTCCCCATTTTAGACGCTTTAATGGCTACTGGCAGCAAACCTATAAAATCTCAAATGCTCCTTAAGGGGGTGTGGGTTCTTGAGGTTTGATGAGGGATAAGGGGCTAATATAAGGGCCAAGCACCAGCAGCCACCACACATCATGTGCGCACACCGCCCGGCCCCCCGATCGCCGGAACCCCAATGCCGCGGTCAGGTTCTCCGGCGATGCTTCGACGATGGTGCCCCGACGAAGAAAAATGCTGCATCAGCACATGCCCGAGCCCATCATGTGCTGCCGCAACCCTCAGTCTGGTCCGATCTTAGACTGGGAATGAACTCCGTATGCTTAGACTGGGAATGAACTCCGTATGCCTAAGTCAACCCATGAAATGAGCGTGCGGGCGCTCAACCGGCAATAGGGGCGGGATGCGTAAGCTGTGGATCGGTCGGGTCCCCCTCTGCATGCTGCCACAACCCTCGATTTGGTCCAATCTTAGACTGGGAATGAACTCCGTATGCCTAAGCCAACCGACGAAACGAGCGGGCGGGCGGGCGGGCGGGCACTACGCCGACGAGAGAGATTTGATGCGCAAGCTGTGGATCGATAGGGTGGTCGGTGGGTTTAGGCACATCTTCATATTTCTGTGTGCCAATGCCATTTTTATGGCTTTTAAATTCATTCAATGGTCCCTTAAGCCTTCACGTGAAGTTTCATGGCAAGACGACTCGTTTTCTATTTTTCACGATTTTCAAAACTTTTTATGGTTCGAGATTTTTTAAAATTTTTTCGGAAGGATTTTTGCCCCCAAACTTGGTAGACGTGATCCTTGTATTTTTTTTGGCTTGCATAAAAAAATTCAGCTAAAAACTCGAAGTGTACGAGATTTTGTGACCATTTGAAAAAAGTGTCCCCCTTTCAGATACTTTAATGGCTACTGGTAGCAAACCTGTAAAATCTCAAATGCTATTTAAAGGGGTGTGAGTTCTCGAGGTTTGATGAGGGATTGGGGGCCAATATAAGGGCCAAGTACCAGCACCCATCGCACATCATGCGCGCACACCCCCTGGCCCCCCGATCGACGGAACCCCAATGCCGCCGGTTAGGTTCCCCGGTGATGCTTCGGCGATGGTGCCCCGATGAAAAAAAAAGTGGCACCAGCATATGCCCGAGCCCAGCATGTGCTGCCGCAACCATCGATTTGGTATGATCTTAGACGGGGAATGAACTCTGTATGCTTAGACTGCGAATGAACTCTGTATGCCTAAGGCAACCCACGAAACGAGCGTGCGGGCGCTCAGTCGGCCAAAGGGGCGGGATGCACAAGCCAGGGATCGACCAGGTCCACCTCTACACGCTGCAGAACCTGCTACTGCAACCCTCGGTCCAGTCTAATCTTAGATTGGGAATGAACTCCATATGCCTAAGCCAACCGACGAAACGAGCGGCCGGGCGAGCGGGTGAGCACCACGTCGGCTAGAAAGACGGGATGCGCAAGCTGTAGATCGATAGGGTGGTAGGTGGGTTTAGGCACA
>NW_019168048.1:14773469-14807188 GCF_002303985.1 Durio zibethinus
CTCCGTATGCTTAGACTGGGAATGAACTCCGTATGCTTAAGTCAACTCACGAAATGAGCGTGCGGTGCTCAGCCGGCCAGAGGGGCAGGATGCGCAAGCCGGGGATCGATCGGTCCCCCTCTGCGTGCTACCAATCCTACTACCGCAACCTTCAGTCCGGTCTGATCTTAGACTGGGAATGAACTCCGTATACCTAAGCCAACCGACGAAAACGAGCGGGACGGGCACTACATCGGCAAGAGAGACGGGATGCACAAGACGTGGATCGATAGGGTGGCAGGTTGGGTTAGGTACATCTTCATATTTCTTACGTGCCAATGCCATTTTTATGGCTTGTAAATTCATACAATGTCCCTTAAGCCTTCACGTGAAGTTTCATGGCAAAATGACTCTTTCTTCTATTTTTGACGATTTTCAAAACCCTTTTTTTGGTTCGGTATTTTTTTAAAATTTTTTTGAAGGAGTTTTGGCCCCAAACTTGGTAGACGTGATCTTGAAATTTTGTTGGCATGCACAAAAAAATTCAAGCTAAAAACTCGAAGTGTACAAGATTTTGTGACTATTTTGGAAAAAAGTGTCCCCATTTCAGACACTTTAATGGCTATTGGCAGCAAACTGTAAAATCTCAAAATGCTCTTTAAGGGGGTGTGAGTTCTCAAGGTTTGATGAGGGATAGGGGGCCAATATAAAGGGCCAAGTACCAATACCCATCGCACATCATGTGTGCACACCCCCCCGGCCCCCCCGATTGCCGGAAACCCCAATTGCCGCCGGTCAGGTTCTCCGGCGATGCTCAGACGATGGTGCCCGGTGAAGAAAAATCGCAATTCACCAGCATATGCCCGAGCCCCAGCGTGTGCTGCCTCAACCCTCAGTCTGGTCCGATCTTAGACTAGGAATGAAACTCCGTATGCCTAAGTCAACCCACGAAACAAGCGTGGCGGGTGTTCAGCCGGCTAGAGGGGTAGGATGCGCAAGCCGGGGATCGGCCGGGTCCCCCTCTACGTGCTGTCTCGATCATGCTACTGCAGCCATCGGTCCGGTCTGATCTTAGACTGGGAAATGAACTCCCTATGCCTAAGCCAACCGACGAAATGCAGGCTAGAGAGGCGGATGCACAAGCCGTGGATCGATAGTTGTGGTAGGCGATTTTTAGTACATCTTTATATTTCTGCGTGCCAATGCCATTTTTATGGCTTGTAAATTCATACAATGGTCCCTTAAGCCTTCACGTGAAGTTTCATGCAAGACGACTCGTTTTGTATTTTTTACGATTTTTAAACTTTTTGTTGTTCAAGATTTTTTAAAATTTTTTCGGAAGTAGTTTTTGCCCCAAACTTGGTAGACGTGATCTTTGTATTTTTGTTGGCATGCACAAAAAATTCAGCTAAAAAGTCAAAGTGGTACAAGATCTTGTGACCATTCGAAAAAAGTGTCCCCAGTTCAGACACTTTAAGGGCTACTGGTAGCAAACCTGTAAAATCTCAGATGCTCTTTAAGGGGGAGTGAGTTCTTGAGGTTTGATGGGGGATAGGGGGCCAATATAAGGGCCCAAGTACCAGCACCCATCGCACGTCATGTGCGCACACCCCCCTGGCCCACCCGATCGTCGGAACCCCAAAGCTACTGGTCAGGTTCTCCAGGAATGCTCTGGTGATGGTGCCCCGGTAAAGAAAAATATGGCACTAGCACATGCCCGAGCCCAGCATGTGCTGCTGCAACCGTCGATCTGGTTTGATCTTAGATTGAGAATGAACTCCGTATGCCTAAGCCAACCGACGAAACGAGCGGGCGGGCGGGCGGGCGGGCACTACGTCGGCCAGAGAGACGGGATGCGCAAGCCGTGGATCGATAGGTTGGTAGGTGGGTTTAGGCACATCTTCAAATTTCTAGGTGCCAATGCCATTTTTATGGCTTGTAAATTCATACAATGGTCCCTTAAGCCTTCATGTGAAGTTTCATGGCAAGACGACTCGTTTTCTATTTTTCACAATTTTTGAAACTTTTTACAGTTTAGGATTTTTTTAAATTTTTTTGGAAGGATTTTTGGCCCCAAACTTGGAAGACGTTGTCCTTGTATTTTTCTTGAAATGTACAAAAAAATGCAGTTAAAAACTCGAAGTGTACAAGATTTTGTGACCATTTGAAAAAAGTGTCCCCATTTCAGACACTTTAATGGCTACTGGCAGCAAACCTGTAAAATCTCAAATGCTCTTTAAGGGGGTGTGAGTTCTCGAGGTTTGGTGAGGGATAGGGGGCCAATATGAGGGCCAAGTACTAGCACCCATCGCACATTATGTGTCCACACCCCCCCGGCCCCCCCGATCATCGAAACCCCAATGCCGTCGGTCAAGTTCACCGACGATGGTGCCCCGACGACAAAAATGCGACACCAGCACATGCACAAGCACAGAATGTTATGCCGCCACCCTCGATTCGGTCCGATCCTAGATTGGGAATGAACTCCATATGCTTAGACTGGGAATGAACTCCATATGCCTAAGTCAACCCACGAAATGAGCGTGGGGGCGCTCAGTCCGGCCAGAGGGGCAGGATGCGCAAGACGGGGATCGCTCGGGTCCCCCACTGCGTGCTGCCGATCCTGCTGCCGCAACCCTCAGTTCGGTCTGATCATAGACTGGAAATGAACTCTGTATGCCTAAGCCAACTGACAAAACGAGCGGGCGGACGGGCACTACGCCGGCCAGAGAGACGGGAAGCGCAAGCCATGGATCGATAGGGTGGTAGGTGGGTTTAGGCACATCTTCATATTTCTACGTGCCAATGCCATTTTTATGGCTTGTAAATTCATAAAATGGTCCCTTAAGCCTTCACGTGAAGTTTCATGTCAAGATGACTCATTTTTTATTTTTCACGATTTTTAAAACTTTTTACGGTTCGGGATTTTTTAAAATTTTTTCGGAAGGAGTTTTGGCCCCAAACTTGGTAAACGTGATCCTTGTATTTTTTTTGGCATGCATAAAAAATTCAAATAAAAACTCAAAGTGTACAAGATTTTTTGACCATTTGAAAAAATCTCAAATGCTCTTTAAGGTGGTGTGAGTTCTCGAGGTTTGATGAGGGATAGGGGGCCAATATAAGGGCCAAGTACCAGCACCCATCGCACATCATGTGCGCACACCCCCCCCCGGCCCCCCCGACCACCGGAACCCCAATGCCATCGGTTAGGTTCTCTGACGATGCTCCAGCGACGATGTCCCGACGAAGAAAAATACGGCACCAGCACATGCCTGAGCCCAGCATGTGTTGCCGTAACCCTCAGCCGGTCTGATCTTAGGCTGGGAATGAACTCTGTATGCTTAGACTAGGAATGAACTCCGTATGCCTAAGTCAACCCACAAAACGAGCGTACTGGTGCTCAACCAGCCAGAGGGGCGGGATGCACAAGTCGAGGATCGGTCGGGTCCCCCTCTGCGTGCTATCGATCTTGCTACCGTAACCCTCGGTCCGGTCCAATCTTAGACTGGGAATGAGCTCCGTATGCCTAAGCCAACCGACGAAACGAGCGGGCGGGAGGGTATTACGCTAGCCAGAGAGATGGGATGCGCAAGCCGTGGATCGATATGATGATAGGTGGGTCTAGGCACATCTTCATATTTTTACGTGCCAATGCCATTTTTATGGCTTGTAAATTCATACAATGGTCCCTTAAGCCTTCATGTGAAGTTTCATGGCAAGACGACTCGTTTTCTATTTTTCACAATTTTTGAAACTTTTTACAGTTTAGGATTTTTTTAAATTTTTTTGGAAGGATTTTTGGCCCCAAACTTGGAAGACGTTGTCCTTGTATTTTTCTTGAAATGTACAAAAAAATGCAGTTAAAAACTCGAAGTGTACAAGATTTTGTGACCATTTGAAAAAAGTGTCCCCATTTCAGACACTTTAATGGCTACTGGCAGCAAACCTGTAAAATCTCAAATGCTCTTTAAGGGGGTGTGAGTTCTCGAGGTTTGGTGAGGGATAGGGGGCCAATATGAGGGCCAAGTACTAGCACCCATCGCACATTATGTGTCCACACCCCCCCGGCCCCCCCGATCATCGAAACCCCAATGCCGTCGGTCAAGTTCACCGACGATGGTGCCCCGACGACAAAAATGCGACACCAGCACATGCACAAGCACAGAATGTTATGCCGCCACCCTCGATTCGGTCCGATCCTAGATTGGGAATGAACTCCATATGCTTAGACTGGGAATGAACTCCATATGCCTAAGTCAACCCACGAAATGAGCGTGGGGGCGCTCAACCGGCCAGAGGGGCAGGATGCGCAAGACGGGGATCGCTCGGGTCCCCCACTGCGTGCTGCCAATCCTGCCGCCGCAACCCTCAGTTCGGTCTGATCATAGACTGGAAATGAACTCTGTATGCCTAAGCCAACTGACAAAACGAGCGGGCGGACGGGCACTACGCCGGCCAGAGAGACGGGAAGCGCAAGCCATGGATCGATAGGGTGGTAGGTGGGTTTAGGCACATCTTCATATTTCTACGTGCCAATGCCATTTTTATGGCTTGTAAATTCATAAAATGGTCCCTTAAGCCTTCACGTGAAGTTTCATGTCAAGATGACTCATTTTTTATTTTTCACGATTTTTAAAACTTTTTACGGTTTGAGATTTTTTAAAATATTTTTGGAAGGAGTTTTGCCCCC
This sequence comes from Durio zibethinus, assembly GCF_002303985.1. Next base: position 14,778,139 of record NW_019168048.1, read on the forward strand.
AAACTTGGTAAACGTGATCCTTGTATTTTTTTTGGCATGCATAAAAAATTCAAATAAAACTCAAAGTGTACAAGATTTTTTGACCATTTGAAAAAATCTCAAATGCTCTTTAAGGTGGTGTGAGTTCTCGAGGTGTGATGAGGGATAGGGGGCCAATATAAGGGCTAAGTACCAGCACCCATCGCACATCATGTGCGCACACCCCCCTGGCCCCCCCGATCGTCGGAACCCCAATGCCGTCGGTCAAGTTCTCCGACGATGCTTCGGTGACGGTGCCCCGATGAAGAAAAATACGGAACCTAAGTCAACCCACGAATCAAGCGTGCGGGTGCTCAGCTGGCCAGAGGGCCAAGATGCACAAGCTAGGGATCGGTCGGGTCCCCCTCTGCGTGATGTCCATCCTGCTACCGCAACCCTCGGTCCGATCCGATCTTAGACTGAGAATGAACTCCGTATACCTAAACCAACCGACGAAACGAGCGGGCGGGCGGGCAGGCACTACGCCAGCTATAGAGATGGGATGCGCAAGCTGTGGATCGATAGGGTGGTAGGTGGGTTTAGGCACAATGCCATATTTTTGCTTACCAATGGCCATATTTATGGCTTGTAAATTCATACAATGGTCCCTTTAAGCCTTCATGTGGAAGTTTCATGGCAAGACGACTTGTTTTTCTATTTTTTCACGATATTTGAAACTTTTTTCGGTTTGGGATTTTTTTTAAAATTTTTTAGGAAGGAGTTTTGGCAACAAACTTTTAGACATGATCCTTGTATTTTTTTTGGCATGCACAAAAAAATTCAACTAAAAACTCGAAGTGTACAAGATTTTGTGACCATTTGAAAAAGTGTCCCCATTTTGGACACTTTAATGGCTACTAGCCAGGCAAACCTATAACATCTCAAATGCTCATTAAGGGAGTGTGAGTTCTCGAGGTTTGACGAGGGATAGAGGGCCAATATAAGGGCCAAGTACCAGCACCCATCACACATCATGTGCGTACACCCCCCCTCTGGCCCCCCCAATTGTCGGGAACCCAATGCCGCCTGTTCAGGTTGCTCGACGATGCTCTGACGATGGTGCCCCGGTGAGAAAAAATACGGCACCAACACATGCCTGAGCCCAGCATGTGCTATCGTAACCCTCGGTCTGATCGATCTGAGACGGGAATGAACCTTTGTATGCTTAGACTGGGAGATGAACTCCGTTATGCCTAATGTCAACTCTAAGAAACGAGCGTGCAGGTTGCTCAGCTGGCCAGAACGGGCGGGTGGTCGGAAGCCGGGGATTGACCAAGTCCCCCTCTGCGGTGTTGTCCCGATCCTTGCTGCCGTAACCTTCCGGTCCGGTGTGATCTTAGACTGGGAGATTGAACTCCGTTATGCCTAAGCCCATCGGACGAAACTAGCGTGGGGCCACTACGCTGGCCAGAGGGTACGGGAATGCGCAAGCCGTGGATCGATAGTGTGGTATGTGGGTTTAGGTGCATCTTCATATTTCTGCATGCCAATGCCATTTTTATGGCTTGTAAATTCATACAATGGTCCCTTAAGCCTTCACGTCAAGTTTCATGGCAAGACGACTCGTTTTCTATTTTTCATGATTTTGAAAACTTTTTGCGGTTCAGGATTTTTTAAAATTTTTTCGGAGGGAGTTTTGACCCCAAACTTGGTAGACGTGATCCTTGTATTTTTGTTGGCATGCACAAAAAAATTCAGCTAAACACTCGAAGTGTACAAGATTTTGTGACCATTTGAGAAAAGTGTCCCCATTTCAGACACTTTAATGGCTACTGGCAACAAACTTGTAAAATCTCAAATGCTCTTTAAGGGGGTGTGAGTTCTCGAGGTTTGATGAGGGATAGGGGCCCAATATAAGGGCCAAGTACCAGCGACCATCACACATCATGTGCGCACACCCCCCCGACCCCCCGATCGTCGGAACCCCAATACCGCCAGTCAGGTTCTCCGACGATGCTCCGACGATGGTGCCCCGGTAAAGAAAAATGTGGCACCAACACATGCCCGAGCACAGCATGTGCTGCCGTAACCCTCGGTCCGGTCCGATCTTAGATTGGGAATGAACTCCGTATGCCTAAGTCAACCCACGAAACGAGCATGCGGGTGCTCAGCCGGCCGAGGGGCGGGATGCGCAAGCCGAGGATCGGTCGGGTCCCCCTTTGCGTGTTGCCGATCTTGCTGCCGCAACCCTCGATCCTGTTTGATCATAGACTAGGAATGAATTCCGTATGCCTAAGCCAACCGACGAAACGAGCAGGCGGGCACTACGCCAGCCAGAGAGATGGGATGCGCAGGTCATGGATCGATAGGGTGGTAGGTGGGTATAGGTATATCTTCATATTTCTATGTGCCAATGCCATTTTTATGGCTTGTAAATTCATACAATGGTCCCTTAAGCCTTCACGTGAAGTTTCATGGCAAGATAACTCGTTTTCTATTTTTCACGATTTTTGAAACTTTTTACGGTTCGGGATTTTTTAAAATTTTTTTGGAAGGAGTTTTGGCCCCAAACTTGATAGACGTGATCCTTTTATTTTTGTTGGCATGCACAAAAAAACTCAGCTAAAAAATCGAAGTGTAGTAGATTTTGTGACCATTTGAAAAAAGTGTCCCCATTTCAGACACTTTAATGGCTACTGGCAGCAAACCTGTAAAATCTCAAATGCTCTTTAAGGGGGTGTGAGTTCTCGAGGTTTGATAAGGGATAGGGTGCCAATATAAGGGCCAGGTACCAGCACCCATCGCACATCATGTGCGCACACCCCCCGGCCCCCCTGATCGTCGGAACTCCAATGCCCCCGGTCAGGTTCTCCGATGATGCTCCGACGATGGTGCCCCGGTGAAGAAAAATACGGCACCAACACATGCCCCAGCCCAGCATGTGCTGTCGCAACGCTTGGTCTGGTCTGATCTTAGATTAGGAATGAACTGCGTATGCCTAAGCCAACTGACGAAATGAGTTGGCGAGCGGCGGGCACTACGTCGACCAGAGAGACGGGATGCACAAGCCGTGGATCGATAGGGTGGTAGGTGGGTTTGGGCACATCTTCATTTTTCTATGCCAATGCCATTTTTATGGCTTGTAAATTCATACAGTGGCTCTTAAGCCTTCACGTCAAGTTTCATGGCAAGACGACTCGATTTCTATTTTTCACGATTTTTGAAACTTTTTGTGGTTCGGGATTTTTTCAAATTTTTTCGGAAAGAGTTTTGGCCCCAAACTTGGTAGACTTGATCCTTGTATTTTTGTTGGCCTGCATAAAAAAAGTCAGTTAAAAACTCGAACTGTACAAGATTTTGTGACCATTTGAAAAAAGTGTCCCCATTTCAGACACCTTAATGGCTTCTGGCAGCAAACCTGTAAAATCTCAAATGCTCTTTAAGGGGGGTGTGAGTTCTTGATTTATAAGGGATAGGGGGACATATAGGGGCCCAAGTACAGCACCCATCACACAATCATGTGCGCCCACCCCCTGGGTCCCCCCTGATCGCCGGAACCCCAAATGTCGTCGGTCGTCTCCGATGATGCTCTGGCGATGGTGCCCCGCGAAGAAAAAATACGGGGCACCAACACATGCCCGAGCCAGCATGTGCGCCGTATAACCTCGGTCCGGTCCGATCTTAGGACTGGGAATGAACTTCATATGCTTAGACTGGGGATAACTCCGTATGCCTAAGTAACCACAGAAACGAGCGTGCGAGGTTCGTCAGCCAGCCAGAGAGGCAGGATGGCGTAAGCCGAGGATCGTCGGGTCCCCCGTCTAGGTGCTCTCAATCCTGCTTGCCGCAACCTATGTCCGGTCTGATCCTTAGGACTGGGAATAACTTCATATGCCTAAAAGCACCGATGAAATGAGCGAGAGGCGAGCGGGCAATACGCCGGTCAGAGAGACGGGATGCGCAAGCCATGGATCGATAGGGTGGTAGGTGGGTTTAGGCACATCTTCATATTTCTGCATGCCAATGCCATTTTTATCGCTTGTAAATTCATACAATGGTCCCTTAAGCCTTCACGTGAAGTTTCATTGCAAGACGACTTGTTTTTTATTTTTCACGATTTTTGAAACTTTTTACGACTCGAGATTTTTTAAAATCTTTTCGGAAAGAGTTTTGGCCCTAAACTTGGTAGATGTGATCCTTGTATTTTTGTTGCACATGCACAAAAAAATTCAACTAGAAACTTGAAGTGTACAAGATTTTGTGACCATTTGAAAAAGTGTCCCCATTTCATACACTTTAATGGCTACTGGCGGCAAACCTGTAAAATCTCAAATGCTTTTTAAGAGGATGTGAGTTCTTGAGGTTTGATGAGGGATAGGGGGCCAATATAAGGGCCAAGTACCACCACCCATCGCACATCATGTGTGCACACCCCCCGGCCCCCCCGATCCCGAACCCAATGCCGGTCAGGTTCTCCGGCGATGCTCCGGCGATGGTGCCCCATGAAGAAAAATGTGCACCAGCACATGCGCGAGCCCAGCATGTGCTGCCGAACCCTCGGTTTTGGTTCCGATCCTTAGACTGGGAATGAACTCCGTATGCTTAGGACTGGGCAATGAACTCTTTCCGTATGCCTAATCAACCCACGAAACGAGCGTGTGGGCAGTCGCAGAGGGCGGGATGCCGCAAGCGGGGATCGGTAGGGTCCCCTCTGGTGCTGCGATCCTGCTCGCAACCTCGGTCTGGTCTGATCTTAGACTGGGAAATGCACTCCGTATGCTAAGCCAACCGACGAACGAGCGGGCAGGCGATCGGGCGGGCGGGCACTACGACGGCCGAGAGACAGGATAGCGCAGGCCGTTGATCGATAGGTGGCGGTCGGTGGTTTGGGCACATCTTCATATTTTTCTGGCATGCAATGCCAATTTTTATGGCTTGTAAATTCATACAGTGGTCCCTTAAGCCTTTACGTGAAGTTTTATGGCGAGATGACTCATTTTCTATTTTTCATGATTTTTGAAACTTTTTATGGTTCGGGATTCTTTAAAAGTTTTTGGAAGGAGTTTTCAACCCAAACTTGGTAGACATGATCCTTGTATTTTTGTTGGCATGCAAAAAAAAATTCAGCTAAAAACTCGAAGTGTACATGATTTTGTGACCATTTGAAAAAAGTGTCCCATTTTCAGACACTTTAGCGGCTAGTGGCAGCAAACGTATAGAATCTCAATTGCTCTTTAAGGGGGTGTGAGTTCTCAAGGTTTGGTGAGGGATAGGGGGCCAATATAAGGGCCAAGTACCAGCACCCATCGCACATCATGTGCGCACACCCCCCGGCCCCCCCGATGTCGGAACCCTAATGCCGCCGGTCAGGTTCTCTGGCGATTCTCCGGCGATGCTCCTGCGATGGTGCCCCGGCGAAGAAAAATGCGACACCAACACATGCCTGAGCCCAGCATGTGCTGCCATAACCCTTGGTCTGGCCCGATCTTAGACTGGGAATGAACTTCGTATGTTTAGACTGGGAATGAACCCCGTATGGCTAAGTCAACCCATGAAACGAGCGTACGGGAGCTCAGCCGGCTAGAGGAGCGAGATGCGTAAAGCCAGGGATCGGTCGGGTCCCCTTCTGCATGCTACCAATCCTACTGTCGTAACCCTCGGTTTGGTCCGATCTTAGACTAGGAATGAACTTCGTATGCCAAAGCCAACCGACAAAAAGAGTGGCGGCGGCCGGCAGGCGCTACGCCGGCCAGAGAGACGGGATGCGCAAGCGGTGGATCGATATGTGGTAGGTGGTTTAGCACATCTTCATATTTCTGCCTGCCAATGCCATTTTTATGGCTTGTAAAATTTCATACAATGGTCCCTTAAGCCTTCACGTGAAGTTTCATGGCAAGACGACTCATTTTCTATTTTTCACGATTTTTGAAACTTTTTACGGTTCGGGACTTTTTAAAATTTTTTTGGAAGGATTTTTGGCCCCAAACTTCTCAGACGTGATCCTTGTATTTTTTTTGGCATGCACAAAAAAATTCAGCTAAAAATTTGAAGTGTAAAATATTTTTGACCATTTGAAAAAGGTGTCCCCATTTTAGACACTTTAATGGCTACTGACAGCAAACCTGTAAAATCTCAAATGCTCTTTAAGGGGGTGTGAGTTCTCGAGGTTTGATGAGGGATAGGTGGCCAGTATAAGGGCCAAGTACCAGCACCCATCGCATATCATGTGCGCACACCTCCCCTCCGGCCCCCTGATCACCGGAATCCCGATACCGTCGATCAAGTTCTCCGACGATGGTGCCCCGACAAAGAAAAATGCGACACCAACACTTGCCCCAGCCCAGCATGTGCTGCCACAACCCTCGGTCCAGTCTGATCTTAGACTGGGAATGAACTCCATATAGTTAGACTGGGAATGAACTCCGTAAGCCTAAGTCAACCCACGAAACGAGCGTGCGAGCGCTTAGCCGGCCTGAGGGGCGGGATGCGCAAGCTGGGGATCGGCTGGGTCCCCCCTCTGCGTGTTGTCGATCCTGCTGCCGCAACCCTCGATCCAATCTAATCTTAGACTAGGAATGAACTCCATATGCCTAAGCCAACCGACAAAACGAGCGGGCGTGCGGGCGGGCACTACGTCGGCCAGAGAGACGGGATGCGCAAGCAATGGATCGATAGGGTGGTAGGTGGGTTTAGGCACATCTTCATATTTCTGCATGCCAATGCCATTTTTATGGCTTGTAAATTTATACAATGGTCCCTTAAGCCTTCACGTGAAGTTTCATGGCAAGACGACTCGTTTTCTATTTTTCATGATTTTTGAAACTTTTTGCGGTTTGGGATTTTTTAAAATTTTTTCGAAAGGAGTTTTGGTCCCAAACTTGGTAGACGTGATCCTTGTATTTTGTTGGTATGCATAAAAAAATTCAAGAAAAACTTGAAGTGTACAAGATTTTGTGACCATTTGAAAAAAGTGTCCCCATTTCAGACACTTTAATGGCTATTGGCAGCAAACCTGTAAAATCTCGAATGCTCTTTAAGGGTGTGTGAGTTCTCAAGGTTTGATCGAGGATAGGGGGCAAATACAAGGGCCAAGTACCAGCACCCATCGCACATCATGTGTGCACACCCCCCGGCCCCCCCGATCGTCGGAACCCCAATGCCGTCGGTCAGTTTCTCCGGCGATGCTCTGACGATGGTGCCCCGATGAAGAAAAATGGGGCACCAGCACATGCCCGAGCCTAGCATGTGCTGCCGTAACCATCGGTCTGATCCGATCTTAGACTGGGAATGAACTCTGTATGCTTAGATTGGGAATGAATTTCGTATGCCTAAGTCAACCCATAAAATGAGCGTGCGGGCGCTTAGTCGACCAGAGGGGCGGGATACGCAAGCCGGGGATCGATCGGGTCACCCTATGCGTGCTACAGGCCCTACTACCGCAACCCTCGGTCTGGTCCGATCTTAGACTGGGAATGAACTCCGTATGCCTAAGCCAACCGATGAAACAAGCGGGCAGGCAGGCGAGCGGGCACTACGCTGACCAGAGAGACGGGATGCGCAAGCCATGGATCGATAGGGTGGTAGGTGGGTTTAGGCACATCTTCATATTTCTACGTGCCAATGCCATTTTTATGGTTTGTAAATTCATACAATGGTCCCTTAAGCCTTCACGTGAAGTTTCATGGCAAGATGACTCGTTCTCTATTTTTCAAGATTTTTGAAACTTTTACGGTTCGGGATTTTTTACCAATTTTTTTGGAATGGAGTTTTGGCCCCAAACTTGCTGGACGTATCCTTGTATTTTTGTTGGCATGCACAAAAAAATTCAGGTAAAAACTTGAAGTGTACAAGATTTTGTGTCCATTTGAAAAAAGTGTCCCCATTTCAGACACTTTAATGGCTACTGGCCGCAAACCTGTAAAATCTCAAATGCTCTTTAAGGGGGTGTGAGTTCTCGATGTTTGATGAGGGATGGTGGCCAATATAAGGGCGAAGTACCAGCACCCATCACACATCATATGCGCACACCCCCCCGACCCCACCGATCGCCGAAACCCCAATGCCACCTGTCAGGTTCTCCGATGATGCTCCGGCGATGGTGTACCAGCGAGAAAAAGTGTGGCACCAGCACCAGTGCCCGAGCCCAGCATGTGCTGCCGCATACCCTCAGGTTTGATCCGATCTTAGACAGGGAATGGACTCCGTATGCCTTGATGTCAACCATGAAATGACGTGTCGGCCACTCAGCCGGCCAGAGGGGTGGGTATGCGCAAGTCCGGGGGTCGATAGAGTCCCCCTTCTGCGTTTGTCTGTCGATCTTGCTACCGCAACCCTCGATCCGGTCTGATCTTAGACTGGGAATGAACTCTGTATGCCTAAGCCAACCGACGAAATGAGCGGGCGAGCGGGCGGGCGGGCACTACCTCGGCCAAAGAGACGGGATGCGTAAGCCGTGGATCGATAGGGTGGTAGGTGGGTTTAGGCACACCTTCATATTGCTATGTGTCAATGCCATTTTTATGGCTTGTAAATTAAAACAATGGTCCCTTAAGCCTTCACATGAAGTTTCATGGCAAGACGACTCGTTTTCTATTTTTCACGATTTTTGAAACTTTTTGTGGTTCAGGATTTTTTAAAATTTTTTTGGAAGGAGTTTTGGCCCAAAACTTGGTGGACGTGATCCTTGTATTTTTTTGGCATGCACAAAAAAATTCAGCTAAAAACTCAAAGTTTACAATATTTTGTGACCATTTGAAAAAAGTGTGCCCATTCCAAACACTTTAATGGCTACTGGCAGCAAACCTGTAAAATCTCAAATGCTCTTTAAAGGGGTGTGAGTTCTCAAGGTTTGATGAGGGATAGGGGGACAATATAAGGGCCAAGTACCAGCACCCATCGCACATCATGTGCGCACACCCCCCTGGCCCCCCTGATCGTCGGAACCGCAATGCCACCGATCAGGTTCTCTGGCGATGCTCTGGCGATGGTGCCCTGGCGAAGAAAAATACGGCACCAGCACATGCCCAAGCCCGGCATGTGCTACTGTAACCCTCGATCCTGTCCGATCTTAGACTGGGAATGAACTCCGTATGCTTAGACTGGGAATGAACTCCGAATGCCTAAGTCAACCCACGAAACGAGCGTGCGGGCACTCAGTCAGCCAGAGGGGCGGGATGCGTAAGCCGGGGATCGGCCGGGTCCCCCTCTACGTGCTGTCGATCCTGCTGCTGCAACCCTCGGTCTGGTCTGATCTTAGACTATGAATGAACTCCTTATGCCTAAGCCATCCTACGAAACGAGCGGGCGGGTGGGCGGACGAACACTACGTCGGCCAGAGAGACGATATGCGCAAGCCGTGGATCGATAGGGTGGTAGGTGTGTTTAGGGACATCTACATATTTCTACGTACCAATGCTATTTTTATGGCTTGTAAATTCATACAATGCTCCTTTAAGCCTTCACGTGAAGTTTCATGGCGACACGACTCGTTTTCTATTTTTCACGATTTTCAAAACATTTTACGGTTTGTGATTTTTTAAAATTTTTTCGGAAGGAGTTTTGGCCCCAAATTGGTAGACATGATCCTTGTATTTTTGTTGGCATGCACAAAAAAATTCAGCTAAAAACTCGAAGTGTACAAGATTTTGTGACCATTTGAAAAAAGTGTCCCCATTTCAGACACTTTAATGGCTACTGGCAGGAAACCTGTAAAATCTCAAATGCTCTTTAAGGGTGTGTGAGTTCTCAAGGCTTGATAAGCGATAGGGGGCCAATATAAGGGCTAAGTACCAGCACGTATCGCACATCATGTGAGCACACCCCCCCAGCCCCTCTGATCGTCGGAACCCCAATGCCGTCGGTTAGGTTCTTTGGCGATCCTCCGACGATGGTGCCCCGACGAAGAAAAATGCGGCAGCAGCACATGCCTGAGCCCAGCATGTGCTGTCGCAACCCTTGGATCCATCCGATCTTAGACTGGAAATGAACTCCGTATGCCTAGACTAGAAATAAACTCCATATGCCTAAGTCAACCCACGAAATGAGTGTACGGGCGCTCAGCCGGCCAGAGGGGCGGGATGCATACGCTGGGGATCGGTTGGGTCCCCCTCTACATCTGTCGATCCTGTTACAGCAACCCTCGATCTGGTCCAATCTTAGACTAGGAATGAACTTCATATGCCTAAGCCAACCGATGAAATGAGCAGGCGGGCAGGCGGACGGGCACTACGTCGGCCAGAGAGACGGGATGCGCAAGCCGTGGATCGATAGGGTGGTAGGTGTGTTTAGGGACATCTACATATTTCTCCATGCCAATGCCATTTTTACAGCTTGTAAATTCATACAATGGTCCCTTAAGCCTTCACGTGAAGTTTCATGGCAAGACGACTCGTTTTCTATTTTTCACGATTTTCAAAAATTTTTATGGTTCGGGATTTTTTAAAATTTTTTTGAAAGGAGTTTTGGCCCCCAAACTTGGTAGACGTGATCCTTGTATTTTTATTGGCATGCACAAAAAAATTCAGCTAAAAACTCGAAGTGTACAAGATTTTGTGACCATTTGAAAAAAGTGTCCCCATTTCAGACACTTTAATGGCTACTGGCAGCAAACCTGTAAAATCTCAAATGCTCTTTAAGGGTGTGTGAGTTCTCGAAGTTTGATGAGGGATAGGGGGCCAATATAAGGGCCAAGTACCGGCACCTATTGCACATCATGTGCGCACACCCCCCGGCCCCCCCGATCGCCGGAACCCAAATGCGATCGGTCAGGTTCTCCTACGATGCTCCAGCGATGGTGCCCCAGCGAAGAAAAATACGACACCGACACATGCCCGAGCCTAGCATGTGCTGCCGCAACCCTCGGTCTAGTCTGATCTTAGACTGGGAATGAACTCCGTATGCTTAGACTAGGAATGAACTCCGTATGCCTAAGTCAACACACGAAACGAGTGTGCGGGTGCTCAGCCGGCCAGAGGGGCGAGATGCGCAAGCCGAGGATCGGTCGGGTCCCCCTCTACGTGCTACCGATCCTGTTGCTGCAACCCTCAGTCTGGTCTGATCTTAGACTGGGAATGAACACCATATGCCTAAGACAACCGATGAAACGAGCGGGCGGGCGGGCACTACGCCGGCCAGGGAGACGGGATGCGCAAGCCGTGGATCGATAGGGTGGTAGGTGGGTTGAGGCACATCTTCATATTTCTGCATGCCAATGCCATTTTTATGGCTTGTAAATTCATCTTGCCATGACACTTCACGTGAAGGCTTAAGGGACCATTGTATGAATTTACAAGCCACAAAAATGGCATTGGCATGCAGAAATATGAAGATGTGCCTAAACCCTCCAACCACCCTATCGATCCACGGCTTGCGCATCCCGTCTCTCTGGCGGGCGTAGTGCCCGTCTGCCTGCCCGCCCGCTCGTTTCATCTGTTGGCTTAGGCATACAGAGTTCATTCCCAGTCTAAGATCGGATCGGACCAAGGGTTGTGACAGTAGGATTTGCAGCACGCAGAGGGGGACCCGACCGATCCCCGGCTTGCGCATCCCGCCCCTCTAGTCGGCTGAGCACCCGCACGCTTGTTTCGTGGGTTGACCTAGGCATACGGAGTTCATTCCCAGTCAAGCATACGGAGTTCATTCCTAGTCTAAGATCGGACCGGATCGAGGGTTACGGCAGCACATGCTGGGCTCGAGTATGTGTTGGTGCCGCATTTTTCTTCACCGGGGCACCATCGTCGGAGAACCTGACCGACGGCATTGGGGTTCCGACGATCGGGGGGGTTGGGGAGGGGGGTGTGCGCACATGATGTGCAATGGGTGCTCGTACTTGGCCCTTATATTGGCCCCCTATCCCTCATCAAACCTCGAGAACTCACACCCCCTTAAAGAGCATTTGAGATTTTACAGGCTTGCTGCCAGTAGCCATTAAAGTGTCTGAAATGGGGACACTTTTTTCAAATGGTTACAAAATCTTGTACACTTCAAGTTTTTAGCTGAATTTTTTTGTGCATGCCAAAAAGAATACAAGGATCACGTCTACCAAGTTTGGGGTCATAACTCTTTCCAAAAAAATTTTAAAAAATCCCGAACCGCAAAAAGTTTCAAAAATCATGAAAAATAGAAAACAAGTCGTCTTGCCATGAAACTTCACGTGAAGGCTTAAGGGACCATTGTATGAATTTACAAGCCATATAAATGGCATTGGCACACAGAAATATGAAGATGTGCCTAAACCCACCTACCACCCTATCGATCCACGGCTTGCACATCCTATTTCTCTGGCCGGCGTAGTGCCCGCCTGCCCACCCGCCCGCTTGCTTGTTTCGTCGGTTGGCTTAGGCATACGGAGTTCATTCCCAGTCTAAGATCAGACTGGACCGAGGGTTGCGGTAGCTGGATCGGCAGCACGCAGAAGGGGACCCGAACGATCCTCGGCTTGCGCATCCCGCCCATCTAGCCGGCTGAGCAGCCGCGCGCTCGTTTTGTGGGTTGACTTAGGCATACGGAGTTCATTCCGAATCTAAGCATACGGAGTGCATTCCCAGTCTAATATCGGACTGGACCGAGGGTTGCAGCAGCACATGCTGGGCTCAGGCATGTGTTGGTGCTGCATTTTTCTTCATCGGGGCACCATCGTCGGAGCATCGCCGGAGAACCTGACCGACGGCATTGGGGTTCCGACGGTCGGGGGGGCCGGGGGGAGTGTTCGCACATGATGTGTGATGGGTGCTGGTACTTGGCCCTTATATTGGCCCCCTATCCGTCATTAAACCTCATGAACTCACACCCCCTTAAAGAGTATTTGAGATTTTACAAGTTTGCTGCCAGTAGCCATTTAAGTGTCTGAAATGGGGACACTTTTTTCAAATGGTCACAAAATCTTGTACACTTCGAGTTTTTAGCTGAATTTTTTTGTGCATGCCAACAAAAATACAAGGATCACATCTACCAAGTTTGGTGCCAAAACTTCTTCCGAAAAAATTTTAAAAAATCCCGAACCGCAAAAATTTTCAAAAATCGTGAAAAATAGAAACGAGTTGTCTTGCCATGAAACGTCACGTGAAGGCTTAAGGGACCATTGTATGAATTTACAAGCCATAAAAATGGCATTGGCACGTAGAAATATGATGAAGTACCTAAACCCACCTACCACCCTATCGATCCACGGCTTCCGCATCCCGTCTCTCTGGCGACGTAGTGCCTGCCTGCCCGCCCGCCCGCTCGTTTCGTCAGTTGGCTTAGGCATACGGAGTTCATTTCCAGTCTAAGATTAGAGCGGACCGAGCGTTGCGGCAGCAGGATCGGCAGCACGCAGCGGGGGACCTGACCGATCCTCGGCTTGCGCATCCCGCCCCTCTGGTCGGTTGAGTGCCCGAACGCTCGTTTCGTGGGTTGACTTAGGATACGGAGTTCATTCCTAGTCTAAGCATACGGAGTTCATTCCCCGTCTAAGATCGGACCAGACCGAGGGTTACGATAGCACATGCTGGGCTCGTGCATGTGCTGGTGCCACATTTTTCTTCGTCGAAGCAACGCCAGAGAACCTGACCGACGGCATTAGGGTTCCGGCGATGGGTGCTGGTACTTGGCCCTTATATTGGCCCCTATCCCTTATCAAACCATGAGAACTCACATCCCCTCAAAGAGCATTTGAGATTTTACAGGTTTGCTGCCGGTAGCCATTAAAGTGTCTAAAATGGGATCACTTTTTTCAAATGGTCACAAAATCTTGTACACTTTGAGTTTTTAGCTGAATTTTTTTGTGCATGCCAACAAAAATACAAGGATCACGTATACCAAGTTTGGGGCTAAACTCCTTTGGAAAAAATTTTAAAAAATCCCAAACCGCAAAAAGTTTCAAAAATCGTGAAAAATAAAAAACGAGTCGTCTTGCCATGAAACTTCACGTGAAGACTTAAGGGACCATTGTATGAATTTACAAGCCATAAAAATGGGATTGGCACACATAAATATGAAGATGTGCCTAAACCCAACTACCACCCTATCGATCCACGGCTTGCGCATCCCTTCTCTCTGGCCGACGTAATGCCCGCCCGTCCGCCCGCCCGCTCGTTTCGTCGGTTGGCATAGGCATACGGAGTTCATTCCGATTCTAAGATCAGACCGGACCAAGGGTTGCAGCAGCAAGATCGACAGTATGCAGAGGGGGACCCGATCGATCCTCAACTTGCGCATCCCGCCCCTCTGGCCGGTTGAGCGCCCGCACGCTCGTTTCGTGGGTTGACTTAGGCATACAGAGTTCATTCCAGTTTAAGCATACGGAGTTAATTCGTAGTCAAAGATCGGACCGGATCGAGGGTTACGGCAACACATGCTGGGCTCGGGCATGTGCTGGTGCCGTATTTTTCTTTGCCGGGGCACCATCGCCGGAGCATCGTCGAAGAACTTGACCGACGGCATTCGGATTCCGACGATTGAGGGGGCCGGGGGGGGTGTGCGCACATGATGTGCAATTTGTGCTGGTACTTGGCCCTTATATTGGCCCCCTATCCCTAATCAAACCTCGAGAACCCACACCCCCTTAAAGAGCATTTGAGATTTTATAGGTTTGCTGCCAGTAGCCATTAAAATGTCTGAAATGGGGACACTTTTTTCAAATGGTCATAAAATCTTGTACACTTCGAGTTTTTAGCTTAATTTTTTTTTTCATGCCAACAAAAATACAAGGATCACTTCTACCAAGTTTGGGGCCAAAAATCCTTCCGAAAAAATTTTAAAAATCCTGAATCGCAAAAAGTTTCAAAAATCGTGAAAAATAGAAAATGAGTTGTCTTGCCATGAAACTTCACGTGAAGGCTTAAGGGACCATTGTATGAATTTACAAGCCATGAAAATGGCATTGGCACGTAGAAATATGAAGATGTGCTAAAACCCACCTACCACCCTATCTATCCACGGCTTGCGCATCCCGTCTCTTTGGCCAGCGTAGTGCCTGCCCGCCCGCCTGCTCGCTCGTTTTGTCGATTGGCTTAGGCATACGGAGTTCATTCCCAGTCTAAGATAGACCAACAAAAATGCAAGGATCATGTCTACCAATTTTGGGACCAAAACTCCTGAAAAAATTTTAAAAAATCCCGAACCACAAAAAGTTTCAAAAATCATGAAAAATAGAAAACGAGTCGTCTTGCCATGAAACTTCACGTGAAGTCTTGAGGGACCATTGTATGAATTTACAAGCCATAAAAATGGCATTGGCATGCAAAAATATGAAGATGTGCCTAAACCCACCTACCACCCTATCGATCTACGGCTTGCGCATCCCGTCTCTCTAGCCGGCGTAGTGCTCGCCCGCCTGCTCGTTTCGTCAGTTGGCTTAGGCATACGGAGTTCATTCCCAGTCTAAGATTGGACCGAACTGAGGGTTGCGGCAGTAGGATTGGCAGCACGCAGAGGGGGACCCGATCGATCCTCGGCTTACGCATCCCGCCCCTCTGGCCGGCTGAGCACCTATACGCTCGTTTCGTGGGTTGACTTAGGCATACGAGTTCATTCCCAGTCTAAGCATACGAAGTTCATTCCTAGTCTAATATCGAACTGAACCGAGGTTACGGTAGCACATGCTAGGCTCGGACATTTGTTGGTGCCACATTTTCTTCGTCGGGGCACCATCACCGGAGCATCGTCGGAGAACCTGACCGGCGGCATTGGGGTTCCGGCGATCGGAGGGGCCGGGGGGGTGTGCGCACATGATGTACAATGGGTGCTGGTTCTTGGCCCTTATATTGGCCCCTATCCTCATCAAACCTGGAGAACTCACACCCCCTTAAAGAGCATTTGAGATTTTACAGGTTTGCTGCCAGTAGCCATTAAAGTGTCTGAAATGGGGACACTTTTTTCAAATGGTCACAAAATCTTCTACACTTCGAGTTTTTAGCTGAAGTTTTTTGTGCGTGCCAAAAAAAATACAAGGATCATGTCTACCAAGTTTGGGGCCAAAACTCCTTCTGAAAAAATTTTAAAAAATCCTGAGCCGCAAAACGTTTCAAAAATCGAGAAAAATAGAAAACGAATTGTCTTGCCATGAAACTTCACGTGAAGCCTTAAGGGACCATTGTATGACTTTACAAGCCATAAAAATGGCATTGGCACGTAGAAATATGAAGAAGTGCCTAAACCCACCTACCATCCTATCGATCCACGGCTTGCGCATCCCGTCTCTCTGGCCTATGTAGTGCTCGCCCGCCCGCCCGTCTACCATCATGCCATCGGTTGGCTTAGGCATACGAAGTTCATTCCCAGTCTAAGATCGACCGGTTCAAGGGTTGCAGCAACAAGATCGGTAGCACCCAGAGGGGGACCTGATCGATCCCTGGCTTGCGCATCCCGCCCCCCTGACCAGCTGAGCACCCGCACGCTCGTTTCGTGGGTTGACTTAGGCATACGGAGTTCATTCCCAGTCTAAGCATACGGAGCTCATTCCCAGTCTAAGATCGAACTAGACCGAGGGTTGCGGCAGCACATGCTGGGCTCGAGCATGTGTTGGTGCCGCATTTTTCTTCACTGGGGCACCATCGTTGAAGCATCGTTGGAGAACTTGACCAACGGCATTGTGGTTCCGGCTATCGGGGGGGCGAGGGGGGGTGTACGCACATGATGTGCGATGGGTGCTGGTACTTGGCCCTTATATTGGCCCCCTATCCCTCATCAAACCTTGAGAACTCACACCCCCTTAAAGAGCATTTCAGATTTTACAAGTTTGCTGCCAGTAGCCATTAAAGTGTTTGAAATAGGGACACTTTTTTCAAATGGTCACAAAATACAAGGATCACGTCTGCCAAGTTTAGCTGAATGTTTTTGTGCATGCCAAAAAAAATACAAGGATCACGTCTGCCAAGTTTGTTGCCAAAACTCCTTCCGAAAAAATTTTAAAAAATATCGAACCGTAAAAAGCTTCGAAAATCGTAAAAAATAGAAAATGAGTCGTCTTGCCATGAAACTTCACGTGAAGGCTTAAGGGACCATTGTATGAATTTACAAGCCATAAAAATGGCATTGGCACGTAGAAATATGAAGATGTGCCTAAACCCACCTACCACCCTATCGATCCACGACTTGTGCAACCCGTCTCTCTGGCCGGCGTAGTGGCCGCCCGCCCGCTCTCCCGCTCATTTCGTCGGTTGGCTTAGGCATACGGAGTTCATTCCTAGTCTAAAATCTGACCGAATTGAGGGTTACGGTAGCAAGATCGACAGCACGCAGAGGGGGACCCGGTCGATCCCCAGCTTGCGCATCCCGTCCCTCTAGCCGGCTGAGCACCCACACGCTCATTTCATGGGTTGACTTAGGCATACGGAGTTCATTCCCAGTCTAAGCATACGGAGTTCATTCCCAGTCTAAGATCAGACCGAATCGAGAGTTACGGCAGCACATGCTGGGCTCGGACATGTGTTAGTGCCACATTGTTCTTCACCAGGGCACCATCGCCGAAGAACCTGACCGGCGGCATTAGGGTTCCGGTGATCAGGGGGGCCGGGGGGTGTGCGCACATGATGTGCGATGGGTGCTGGTACTTGGCCCTTATATTGGCCCACTATGCCTCATCAAACCTCGAGAACTCACACCCCCTTAAAGAGCATTTGAGATTTTACAGGTTTGCTGCCCGTAGCCATTAAAGTGTCTGAAATGGGGAAACTTTTTTCTAATGGTCACAAAATCTTGTACACTTCGATTTTTTAGCTGAATTTTTTTGTGCATGCCAACAAAAATACAAGGATCACGTCTACCAAGTTTGGGGCCAAAACTCCTTCCAAAAAAATTTTAAAAAATCTCGAATCGTAAAAAGTTTTGAAAATTATGAAAAATAGAAAACGAGTCGTCTGGCAGACGTAGTGCCTGCCCGCCTACCCGTCTGCTCGTTTCGTTGGCTGGCTTAGGCATACAGAGTTCATTCCCAGTCTAAGTTGGACCGAACTGAAGGTTGCGGTAGCAGAATCGGTAGCACGCAGAGGGGGACCCGACCAATCCTCGGCTTGCGCATCCCGCCCCTCTGGCCGGCTGAGCTCCCGTACGCTCGTTTCGTGGGTTGACTTAGGCATACGAAGTTCGTTCCCAGTCTAAGCATATGGAGTTCATTCCCAATCTAAGATCAGACCGGACCGAGGATTACGGTAGCACATGCTGGGCACAGGCATGTGCTGGCGCCACATTTTTCTTCACCGGGGCACCATCATCGGAGCATCGCCGGAGAACCTGACTGGCGGTATTGGGGTTCCGGTGATCGGGGGGCCGGGGGGTGTGCGCACATGATATGCGATGGTGCTGGTACTTGGCCCTTATATTGGCCCCCTATCCTTCATCAAACCTCGAGAACTCACACCCCCTTGAAGAGCATTTGAGATTTTATAGGTTTGCTGCCAGTAGCCATTAAAGTGTCTGAAATGGGGACACTTTTTTCAAATGGTCATAAAATCTTGTACACTTTGAGTTTTTAGCTGAATTTTTTTGTGGATGCCAAACAAAATAGAAGTATCACCTCTACGAAGTTTGGGGCCAAAACTCCTTCCGAAAATCATGAAAAATAGAAAACGAGTCATCTTGCCATGAAACTTCACGTGAAGGCTTAAGGGACCATTGTATGAATTTACAAGCCATAAAAATGGCATTGGCATGCAGAAATATGAAGATGTGCCTAAACCTACCTACCACCCTATCAATCCATGGCTTGCGCATCTCGTCTCTTTGGCCGGCGTAATGCCCGCCCGTCCACCCGCTCGTTTCATCGGTTGGCTTAGAAATACGGAGTTCATTTCCAGTCTAACATCAGACTGGACCGAGGGTTACGGTAGCACAAGCTGGGCTCGGGCATGTGCTGGTGCCGTATATTTCTTCATTGGGGCACCATCATCGGATAACCTAACCGGCGGCATTGGGGTTCCGACGATTGGGGGGCCAGGGGGTGTGCGCACATGATGTGCAATGGGTGCTGGTACTTGGCCCTTATATTGGCCCCCTATCCCCCATTAAACCTCTAGAACTCACACCCCCTTAAAGAGCATTTGAGATTTTATAGGTTTGCTGCCAGTAGCCATTAAAGTGTTTGAAATGGGGACACTTTTTTCAAATGGTCACAAAATCTTGTACACTTTGAGTTTTTAGTTGAGTTTTTTTATGCATGCGAAAAAAAATACAAGGATTGCGTCTGCCAAGTTTAGGGCCAAAACTCCTTTCGAAAAAATTTTAAAAAATCCCAAACCATAAAAAGTTTTGAGAATCGTGAAAAATAGAAAACGAGTCGTCTTGCCATGAAACTTCACGGGAAGGCTTAAGGGACCGTTGTATGAATTTACAAGCCATAAAAATGGCATTGGCATGCAAAAATATGAAGATGTGCCTAAACCCACCTACGACCCTATCGATCCACGGCTTTCGCATCCCGTCACTCTGGCCGGCGTAGTGCCCACCTACCCGCCCGCCCGCTCATTTCGTCGGTTGGCTTAGGCATACGGAGTTCAGTCCCAGTCCAAGATTGGATCGAGGGTTACGACAGCAGGATCGGCAGCATGCAGAGGGGGACCCGGCTGATCCCCGACTTGCGCATCCTACCCCTCTGGCCGACTGAGCGCTCGCACGTTCGTTTCATGGGTTGATTTATGCATACGGAGTTCTTTCCCAGTCTAAGCATACGGAGTTCATTCCCAGTCTAATATCAAACTGGACCAAGGGTTGCGGCAGCACATGCTGGGCTCAGGCATGTGCTGGTGCCGCATTTTTCTTCGTCGGGGCACCATCGTCGGAGAACCTGACCGGCAGCATTGGGGTTCCGACGATCGGGGGGGCCGGGGGGTGTGCGCACATAATGTGTGATGGGTGCTGGTACTTGGCCCTTATATTGGCCCCCTATCCCTCATCAAACCTTGAGAACTCACACCACCTTAAAGAGCATATGAGATTTTACAGGTTTGCTGCCAATAGCCATTAAAGCCTCTGAAAATGGGGGCACTTTTTTCAAATGGTCAGAAAATCTTGTACACTTTGATTTTTTAGCTGAATGTTTTTGAGCATGCCAAAAAAAATACAAGGATCATCTCTACCAAGTTTGGGGCCAAAACTCCTTCCAAAAAAATTTTAAAAAATCCCAAACCGTAAAAAGTTTCAAAAATCATGAAAAATAAAAAATGAGTCGTCTTGCCATGAAACTTCACGTGAAGGCTTAAGGGACCATTGGATGAATTTAAAAGCCATAAAAATGGCATTGGCACGTAGAAATATGAAAATGTGCCTAAACCCACCTACCATCCTATCGATCCAAGGCTTGCGCATCCCGTCTCTTTGGCCGACGTACTGCCCGCCCGCCCGCCCTTCCGCCCGCTCTTTTCATCGGTTGGCTTAGGCATACGAAGTTCATTCCCAGTCTAAGGTCAGACTAGACCGAGGGTTGCGACAGCAGGATCGATAGCAAGCAAAGGGGGACCCGACCGATCCTCGGCTTGCGCATCCCACCCCTCTAGCCGGCTGAGTGCCCGCATGCTCGTTTAATGGGTTGACTTAAGCATACGGAGTTCATTCCCAGTCTAAGATCGGGAGTTCATTCCAAGTCTAAGATCGAACCGGACCGAGGGTTACGAGATTGGGGGCATCGCCGGAGAACCTGTCCAACGGCATTGGGGTTTCGACGATTGAGGGGCCTGGGGGGGTGTGCGCAAATGATGTGCGATGGGTACTGGTACTTGGCCCTTATATTGACCCCCAATCCCTCATCAAACCTCAAGAACTCACACCCCCTTAAAGAGCATTTGAGACTTTACAGGTTTGCTGCCAGCAGCCATTAAAGTGTCTTAAATGGGGACACTTTTTTCAAATGGTCACAAAATCTTATACACTTCGAGTTTTTAGCTGAATTTGTTTATGCATGCCAAGAAGAATACAAGGATCATGTCTACCAAGTTTGGGCCAAAAACCTTTTGAAAAAATTTTAAAAAATTCTGAACCACAAAAAGTTTTGAATATCGTGAAAAATAGAAAATGAGTTGTCTTGCCATGAAACTTCACGTAAAGGCTTAAGGGACCATTGTATGAATTTACAAGCCATAAAAATGGCATTGGCATATAGAAATATGAAGATGTGCCTAAACCCACCTACCACCCTATCGATCCATGGCTTGCGCATCCCATCTCTCTTGCCGGCATAGTGCCCACCTGCCTGCCCGCCCGCACGCTTGTTTCATCGGTTGGCTTAGGCATATGGAGTTCATTCCTAGTCTAAGATCAGATCAGACCAAGGGTTGTAGTAGAACGATCGGCAGCACATAGAGGGGACCCGGCCGATCCCCGGCTTGCACATCCTGCCCTTCTGGTCGGCTAAGCGCCCGCACGCTTGTTTCGTGGGTTGACTTAGGCATACAGAGTTCATTCCCAGTCTAAGCATACAGAGTTCATTCCCAGTCTAAGATCAGACCGGACCGAGGGTCGTGACAGCACATGCTGGGCTCGAGCATGTGCTGATGCCATATTTTTCTTCGTCAGGGCACCATCGTCGGAGCATCATCGGAGAACCTGACCGACGGCATTGGGGTTCCGACGATCAGTGGGGTCGAGGTGGGTGTGCGCACATGATGTGCAATGGGTGCTGGTACTTGGCCCTTATATTGGCCCCCTATCCCTCATCAAACCTCGAGAACTCACACCCCCTTAAAGAGCATTTGAGATTTTACAGGTTTGCTGCCAGTAGCCATTAAAGTGCCCGAAATGAGGACACTTTTTTCAAATGGTCACAAAATCTTGTACACTTCGATTTTCTAGCTGAATTTTTTTTTGCATGCCAACAAAAATACAAGGATCATATTTACCAAGTTTGGGGCCAAAACTCCTTCCGAAAAAATTTTAAAAAATGCCAAACCACAAAAAGTTTGGAAAATCATGAAAAATAGAGAAGAAGTCGTCCTGCCATGAAACTTCACGTGAAGGCTTAAAGGACCATTGTATGAATTTACTAGCCATAAAAATGGCATTGGCATGCAGAAATATGAAGATGTGCCTAAACCCACCTACCACCCTATCGATCCACGGCTTGCCCATCCCGTCTACCTGGCCGACGTAGTGCCCGCCCGCCAGCCCGCCCTCTCATTTCATCAGTTGGCTTAGGCATACAGAGTTCATTCCTAG
This sequence comes from Durio zibethinus, assembly GCF_002303985.1. The sequence continues at coordinate 14,800,219 of NW_019168048.1, forward strand.
TCTAAGATCAGACCAGACTGAGGGTTATGGCATTTGAGATTTTATAGGTTTGCAGCCAGTAGCCATTAAAGTGTCTAAAATGGGGACACTTTTTTCAAATGGTTACAAAATCTTGTACACTTCGAGTTTTTAGCTGAATTTTTTTTTGGATGCCAAAAAAAATACAAGGATCACGTCTAACAAGTTTGGGGCGAAAAAACCTTCTGAAAAAATTTTAAAAAATCCCCAACCTCAAAAAGTTTGGAAAATCATGAAAAATAGAAAACGAGTCATCTTGCCATGAAACTTCACGTGAAGGCTTAAGGGACCAATGTATGAATTTACAAGCCATAAAAATGGCATTGGCATGCAGAAATATGAAGATGTGCCTAAACCCACCTACCACCCTATCGATCCACGGCTTGCGCATCCCGTCTATCTGGCCAACGTACTGCCCGCCCGCCAGCCCGCCTGCTCATTTCGTCAGTTGGCTTAGGCATACGGAGTTCATTCCTAGTCTAAGATCAGACCGGACTGAGGGTCCTCATAGCAGGATCGACAGCACGCAGATGGGGACCCGCTCTATCCCCACTTGCGCATCCAGCCCCTCTGGCCTGCTAAGCCCCCGCACGCTCATTTCATGGGTTGACTTAGGCATACGGAGATCATTCCCAGTCTAAGCATATGGAGTTCATTCCCAGTCTAAGATCAAACCGAACCGAGGGTTGCGACAGCACATGTTGGGCTTGGGCATGTGTTGGTGTCATATTTTTCTTTGTCGGGGCACCATCGTCGGACCATCACCAGAGAACCTGACCGGCGGCATTGGGGTTCTGATGATCGGTGGGGTCGGGGTGGGTGTGCGCATATGATTTGCGATGGGTGCTGGTACTTGGCCCCTATATTGGCCCCCTATCCCTCATCAAACCTCGAAAACTCACACCCCCTTAAAGAGCATTTGAGATTTTACAGGTTTGCTGCCAGTAGCCATTAAAGTGTCTGGAATGGGGACACTTTTTTCAAATGGTCACAAAATCTTGTACACTTCGAGTTTTTAGCTAAATCTTTTTGTGCATCAAACAAAAATACTCTTTAAGGGGGTGTGAGTTCTCAAGGTTTGATGAGGGATAGGGGGCCAATATAAGGGCCAAGTACCAGCACCCATCGCACATCATATGCGTACACCCCCCCGATCCCCCCGATCGTCGAAACCCCAATGCCGCCAAACAAGTTCTCCGGTGATGCTCCGACGATGGTACCCCGACGGAAAAAAATGCGATACCAACACATGCCCGAGCCCAGCATGTGTTGTCGTAACCCTCATTCCGATCTGATCTTAGGCTGTGAATGAACTCCGTATGCTTAGACTGGGAATGAACTTTGTATGCCTAAGTGAACCCACGAAACAAGCGTGCGGGTGCTTAGCCGGCCAGAGGGGCGAGATGCGCAAGCTGGGGATCGATCGGGTCCCCCTCTGCGTGCTACCGATCCTACTGTCATAACCCTTAGTCTGGTCTGATCTTAGACTGGAAATGAACTCCGTATGCCTAAGCCAACCGACGAAACGAGCGGGCGGGCGGACGGGCGGGCACTACGCCGACCAGAGAGACGGGATGCGCAAGCCGTGGATCGATAGGGTGGTAGGTGGGTTTAGGCACATCTTCATATTTCTGTGTGCCAATGCCATTTTTATGGCTTGTAAATTCATACAATGGTCCGTTAAGCCTTCACGTGAAGTTTCATGGCAAGACGACTCGTTTTCTATTTTTCACGATTTTCAAAACTTTTTACAGTTCGAGATTTTTTAAAATTTTTTAGGAAGGAGTTTTGGCCCCAAACATGGTAGACGTGATCCTTGTATTTTTTTTGGCATGCACAAAAGAATTCAGCTAAAAACTAGAAGTGTAGAAGATTTTGTGACCATATGAAAAAAATGTCCCTATTTTGGACACTTTAATGGTTACTGGCAGCAAACCTGTAAAATCTCAAATGCTCTTTAAGGAGGTGTGAAGTTCTCAAGGTTTGATGAGGGATAGGGGGCCAATATAAGGGCCAAGTACAGCACCCATCGCACATCTTGTGTGCACACCCTCCGATCGTCGAACCCCAATGCCGCTGAGTCGGGTTCTCGGCGGTGATGCTCCGACGAAGAAAAATACGACACCAACACATGCCCGAGCCCAACATGTGCTATCTAACATTCATTCTGGTCTGATCTTAGACTGGGAATAAAATCGTATGCTTAGACTGGGAATGAACTCCGTATTGCCCAAGTCAACCCACGAAAACGAGCGTGCAGGTGCTTAGCTGGCCAGTGGGGCGGGCTGTGCAAGCCGGGGGATCGGTCGGGTCTCTTTTGGGGTGCTGCCGATCCTGCTGGTGCAACCCTCGATCTGGTTGATCTTCATTGGAATGAACTCCGTATGCCTAAGCCAACCGATGAAACGAGCGAGCGGGCGGACGGGCGGGCACTATGCCGGCTAGAGAGACGGGATGCGCAAGCCGTGGATCGATAGGGTGGTAGGTGGGTTTAGGCACATCTTCATATTTCTGCATGCCAATTCCATTTTTTATGGCTTGTAAATTCATACAATGGTCCCTTAAGCCTTCATGTGAAGTTTAATGGCAAGGCGACTCGTATTCTATTTTTCACGATTTTCAAAACTTTTTACGGTTCAAGATTTTTTAATATTTTTCGAAAGGAGTTTTGGCCCCAAACTTGGTAGACGTGATCCTTGTATTTTTGTTTGATGCAAAAAAAAATTTAGCTAAAAACTCAAAGTGTACCAGATTTTGTGACCATTTGAAAAAAGTGTCCCCATTCCAGACACTTTAATGGCTACGGGCAGTAAACATGTAAAATCTCAAATGCTCTTTAAGGGGGTGTGAGTTCTCAAGGTTTGATGAGGGATAAGCGGCCAATATAAGGGCCATGTAGCAGCACCCATCGCACATCATGTGCGCACACCCCCCCGATCACTGGAACCCCAATGCCACCGGTCAGGTTCTCCGGTGATGCTCTGGCGATGGTGCCCTGGCGAAGAAAAATGCGACACCAACACATGTCCGAGTCCAGCATGTGCTACCGGAACCCTCGATCCAGTCCGATCTTGGACTAGGAATGAACTCCGTATGCTTAGACTGGGAATGAACTCCGTATGCCTAAGTGAACCCATGAAACGAGCGTGCGGGTGCTCAACCGGCCAGAGGGGTGGGATGCGCAAGCCGGGGATCGATCAGGTCCCCCTCTACGTGCTATCAATCCTACTGCTGCAACCCTCTGTCGGTCTAATCTTAGACTGGGAATGAACTCTATATGCCTAAGCCAACCGATGAAATGAGCGGGCAGGCGGGCGGGCACTATGCTGGCCAGAGAGACGGGATGCGCAAGCCGTGGATCGATAGGGTGGTAGGTGGGTTTAGGCACATCTTCATATTTCTGCATGCCAATGCCATTTTTATGGCTTTTGAATTCATACAATGGTCCCTTAAGCCTTCACATGAAGTTTCATGGCAAGACGACTCGTTTTCTATTTTTCATGATTTTTGAAACTTTTTACGGTTCAGGATTTTTTAAAATTTTTTCGGAAGGATTTTTGGCCCCAAACTTGGTAGATGTGATACTTGTATTTTTGTTGGTAGGCACAAAAAATTTCACCTAAAAAATCAAAGTGTACAAGATTTTGTGACCATTTGAAAAAAGTGTCCCCATTTTAGACGCTTTCATGGCTACTGGTAGCAAACCTATAAAATCTAAAATGCTCCTTAAGGGGGGGTGAGTTCTTGAGGTTTGATGAGGGATAAGGGGCTAATATAAGGGCCAAGCACCAGCAGCCACCACACATCATGTGCGCACACCGCCCCGGCCCCCTCGATCGCCGGAACCCCAATGCCGCCGGTCAGGTTTTCCGGCGATGCTTCGACGATGTGCCCCGGTGAAGAAAAATGCTGCACCAGCACATGCCCGAGCCCAGCATGTGCTGCCACAACCCTCGGTCTGGTCCGATCTTAGACTGGGAATGAACTCCGTATGCTTAGACTGGGAATGAACTCCGTATGCCTAAGTCAACCCATGAAACGAGCGTGCGGGCGCTCAACCGGCCATAGGGGCGGGATACGCAAGCTGTGGATCGGTCGGGTCCCCCTCTGCGTGCTGCCGCAACCCTTGGTTTGGTCCAATCTTAGATTGGGAATGAACTCCGTATGCCTAAGCCAACCGACGAAACGAGCGGGCGGGCGGGCGGGCGGGTACTACGCCGACGAGAGAGATTTGATGCGCAAGCTGTGGATCGATAGGGTGGTCGGTGGGTTTAGGCACATCTTCATATTTCTGTGTCCCAATGCCATTTTTATGGCTTTTAAATTCATACATTGGTCCCTTAAGCCTTCACGTGAAGTTTCATGGCAAAATGACTCGTTTTCTATTTTTCACGATTTTCAAAACTTTTTGCGGTTCGGGATTTTTTAAAAATTTTTTTGGAAGGATTTTTGACCCCAAACTTGGTAGACGTGATCCTTGAATTTTTTTTGGCTTGGACAAAAAAATTCAGCTAAAAGCTCGAAGTGTACGAGATTTTGTGACCATTTGAAAAAAGTGTCCCCATTTCAGACACTTTAATGGCTACTGGCATCAAACCTGTAAAATCTCAAATGCTCTTTAAGGGGGTGTGAGTTCTCGAGGTTTGATGAGGGATTGGGGGCCAATATAAGGGCCAAGTACCAGCACCCATCGCACATCATGCGCGCACACCCCCTGGCCCCCCGATCGACGGAACCCCAATGCCGCCGGTTAGGTTCCCCGGTGATGCTTCGGCGATGGTGCCCCGACGAAAAAAAAGTGGCACCAACATATGCCCGAGCCCAGCATGTGCTGCCGCAACCATCGATTTGGTATGATCTTAGACGGGGAATGAACTCCGTATGCTTAGACTGCGAATGAACTCTGTATGCCTAAGGCAACCCACGAAACGAGCGTGCGGGCGCTCAGTCGGCCAAAGGGGCGGGATGCACAAGCCAGGGATCGACCAGGTCCACCTCTACGGGCTACAGAACCTGCTACCGCAACCCTCAGTCCAGTCTAATCTTAGATTGGGAATGAACTCCGTATGCCTAAGCCAACCGACGAAACGAGCGGCCGGGCGAGCGGGTGAGCACCACGCCGGCCAGAAAGACGGGATGCGCAAGCTGTAGATCGATAGGGTGGTAGGTGGGTTTAGGCACATCTTCATATTTCTGCATGCCAATTCCATTTTTATGGCTTGTAAATTCATACAATGGTCCTTTAAGCCTTCACATGAAGTTTCATGGCAAGACGACTCGTTTCTATTTTTCATAATTTTCAAAACTTTTTACGGTTCGAGAATTTTTAAAATTTTTTCGAAAGGAGTTTTGGCCCCAAACTTGGTAGACGTGATCCTTGTAATTTTATTGGCATGCACAAAACAATTCAGCTAAAAACTCGAAAGTGTACAAGATTTTGGGACCATTTGAAAAAAGTGTCCCCATTTCAGACACTTTAATGGCTACTGGCAGCAAACCTGTAAAATCTCAAATGCTCTTTAAAGGGGTGTGAGTTCTCGAGGTTTGATGAGGGATAGGGGGCCAATATAAGGGCCAAGTACCAGCACCCATCGCACATCATGTGCACACACCCCCCGGCCCCCCCGATCACCGGAACCCCAATGCCGCCGGTCAGGTTCTTCGGCGATGATCCAGCGATGCTCCAGCGATGGTGCCCCAGTGAAGAAAAATACAGCACCAACACATGCCTGAGCCCAGCATGTGCTACCGCAACCCTCGGTCCGGTCCGATCTTAGACTGGGAATGAACTCCGTATGCTTAGACTAGGAATGAACTCCGTATGCCTAAGTCAACCCACGAAACGAGCGTACGGGTGCCCAACCGACCAGAGGGGCGGGATGCGCAAGCCAGGGTTTGGTCGGGTCCCCCTCTACGTGCAGCCGATCCTGCTGCCACAACCCTCGATCCGGTCCTATCATAGACTGGGAATGAACTCCGTATGCCTAAGCCAACCGACGAATCGAACGGGCGGGCGGGCGGGCACTACGCCAGCAAGAGAGACGGGATGCGCAACCGTGGATCGATAGGGTGGTAGGTTGGCTTAGGCACATCTTCATATTTTTGTCTGCCAATGCCATTTTTATGGCTTGTAAATTCATACAATGGTCCCTTAAGCCTTCACGTGAAGTTTCATGGCAAGACGACTTGTTTTCTATTTATCACGATTTTTGAAACTTTTTAAGGTTTGAGATTTTTTAAAATTTTTCGGAACGAGTTTTGGGACCAAACTTGGTAAACGTGATCCTTGCATTTTTGTTGGCAAGCACAAAACAATTCAGCTAAAAAATCAAAGTGTACAAGATTTTGTGACCATTTGAAAAAAGTGTCCCCATTTTAGACACTTTAATGGCTACTGGCAGCAAACCTGTAAAATCTCAAATGCTCTATAAAGGGGTGTGAGTTCTCGAGGTTTGATGAGGGATAGGGGGCCAATATAAGGGCCAAGTACAAGCACCCATTGCACATCATGTGTGCACACCTCCACCCCGACTCCCCCGATCGTCGGAACCCCAATGCCATCAGTCAAGTTCTCTGGCGATGCTTCGGCGATGGTGCCCCGACGAAGAAAAATGTGGCACCACCACATGCTCGAGCCCAGCAAGTGCTGCCACAACCCTCAGTCCGGTCTGATCTTAGACTGGGAATGAACTCCGTATGCCTAAGTCAACCCATGAAATGAGCGTGCGGGTGCTCAGCCGGCCAGAGTGGTGGGATGCGCAAGCCGGGGATCGACTGGGTCCCCCTCTACGTGCTGTTGATCCTGCTGCTGGAACCCTTGGTCCGATTCAATCTTAGACTGGGAATGAACTCTGTATGCCTAAGCCAACCGGCAAAATGAGTGGGCGGGCGGGCGGGCACTATGTCGACCAGAGAGACGGGATGCGCAAGCCGTGAATCGATAGGGTGGTAG